>JAECUM010002153.1:0-91874 GCA_016617855.1 Megalonaias nervosa
ACAACAGGAAAAATTAAACCATTTTTTACATCGCGAAATGTAATGACAATATACATTTTACATGGTTTTTGAAATCGACATTTCCCGTCCTACTGTTTAAATGTACTTTTAAATGCAAAAAAGAAATCTTTGTAAAAACAACACATAGCAAATCAAGAACTAATTACCGTTGCTAATTTCGCTATTTCTTCATCCGAAGCTCCGAGAGAGGCTAGACCTAGTTCCTGAGAAAACTGGGCAAAGCTTGGGTCAGCCAGGAGAGGCACGTGACCCAGAAGCTCGTGGCAACAATCACTGCAAGCAGATGGGACAGTGAAAGACGGTTAGATTAAAAATCAGGAGAAATACTGCAACTTTATTTCGAAAACTAATGATATTTAGTGCTCAAAATGTAAACTAGCTACGTGTAATATTAGAACAAGTAGAAATAAATGAAAACAAACACATTATGCGATTCGGATCTGTGTTATTCTATCAGCGCTATAATTCTTTCATTAATATAGAATATGAAATGTACATATCTCGCAGCCAAAAATGCTAAATTTTAGACACTTTAGTACTCATAAACAAAGTGGCTATTTGTATAATTTATTTCTTCAGTCCTTTGTAAACGCTGGATGATTTAAATATTGTTTTCTAAGTCTTAAAAATTTGTATGGACAAATTTATTTGCTTTATCTTCTTATTCCAAAATTAATTGAAAAATATATCTTTTAGCTTCTTGTGTACTTCTTATTCTAAAATTCATTAAAAAATGTCTTTCTTATCTTTCTGTGTATTTCTTATTCCAAAATTCATTGAAAAATATATCTTTTAGCTTCGTGTGTACTTCGTATTCTAAATTTCATTGAACAATGTCTGTGTGGGGTTCGTGTGTACTTCTTATTCTAAAATTAATTCAAATATGTCTCTTTTAGCCTCATGTGTATTTCGTATGCTAAAATTAATTGAAAAATGTCTTTTATAGCTTCGTGTGTACATTTTATTCTAAAATTCATTGAGAAAGGCTCTTAGCTTCGCATATACTTCTGACTATTTTTCCAACCTATCCTGTTAGATATTTATCGAGGTTGGGACTTTTTAAAATAATCTTCACAAAATTTTGTCAACATTTTAATAAGTAGTAAACAAAGGAACCCACCAAAGCATTTATCAAATTTCTCTTCCCGAATACTGCGCATTTTAATGTACAACCGATGTTCAAAACAGATGCAACCATTGTATCGTCAGGCATCGATGTTCAGAAGTGTTGCAGCCGTTTCGTGACATCGTCTGATACATTTTCGAAATAGTAATATGTAAACTTGTAATAGACAAACAACACCAATAATAAACTTTCACAATCGTTGCTGTTCATATAAGAAGTAATTTATTTCAAAGCGCACTTGCAACTGTATCCGGCGCAGAATCAATGTAACATTCATGTACAGAGTAGATCCGGAAGTACATGGTGGTTTTTAAAATTGATAGTGCAACGTTCCGAAATTTCGATCTCATGGCAGAAGCAGACGAAGTGTTGTTTACACAACTGGTAAAACCAATACGAATGTCAACTTGAAGAGAATAAGATCAACCAAAATAAAATAAACTAACTAACTTACGGTTCGGGGGTATAAAATGGATGTGTGCTATGACGTATATACTGTGTACAGTGGAAAACCCTGAATGCGAGACCTGCCAGAAAATCTCGTGCAGACAAGTAACCAGCGACCGGTCTCAGCTGAAATCCAGTTCGTGCTATGAAACAGAAAGAAAATGGTGTGATAATACGATAGAATCGTTGGCTATGTAAATACCATGGTTTCAATAACTTTATAGGTTATCATTTTAGCTATAAACATGAATATTCATGAAATTAATGCCGAAATTTTCCGCAGGAGTTATTTAAGAAGTTTCCACTTGGATATTTTCTGTCAATTGAGCAAAATAAGTTCATCAACTACGCTTGAATACGACAAAAATGTATTGCTGACTTAAAAATCAATCTGGAAACATTTGATTTCAAATTTCTGTGTGCAGACACAAACTAAGTGTGACAGACAAAGTTGGACAGCTTGTAACGTTTAGTATTAACAACGTTTGAGCACGTTCTATTTATTTATTTCACTTGTGTACGTGTTCAACTGTATATATATG
Source organism: Megalonaias nervosa (assembly GCA_016617855.1). NCBI lineage: Eukaryota > Metazoa > Mollusca > Bivalvia > Unionida > Unionidae > Megalonaias > Megalonaias nervosa. Next base: position 2,137 of record JAECUM010002153.1, read on the forward strand.
CGTGCCAAATTCTTAATTTTTTAATGTCAACGTGCAGTATCCCCCTAGCGACGTACAGCGTGATTTCTATAAAAAAAAAAATCACTAACCCTTCAAAAATTCCGACACATCTTCTAGCTGTGGTATGTTGTTCTCTCTGAAAGGAAACATATACGTATAGACACAATTGTTTTTCAACAGTTTATTGTCTCTTTGCTTCATCACCAAATTCTGACAATAATATTCCTTACTTAGCTGCATCCCAACAGCGTTATTTCTATCCGTAATCTTAATTTATCAAGCACCTATATTATTAGAATATATAAACAACATTTACATGTTACCTGTACGTTATTTAACCTGACTCAGTTTCTCAATTAGCTAAACATGTTTATAAACCACCTTGTGCATTGTTTTATCTTGTTCATATTACATGTTACTCTAATCTCTAATCTTTATACATATTACATATAACGTTAAATTAAAAGTCCTTACATTCAGGCAAAAAACCTCGCATTATATTTTCTAATATGTAATTGTTATTCAATGAGAAAACTCCAATTTGTTTAAACTGTGTCAGATCACATTGTATTGTAAAGACAACAAAATATATTTAAACTAGTTAATTCAGTAAGCTGTATACTAGCATACAAAGCACCTAGGTATTACAGGTAACCACAATTTACCTGTATCCACACTGGTTAATCAGGAGTTGAAGGTTCTGTAAGTATTCTCGGCACGCATATGTTGGGTAGAGTTTCGTCAGTTCTCGGAACACTGTTCCCCTGGTTAATTTAATATAAAGATTAGAGATTAGAGTAACATATTAAATACGGTAATATATTATATATTATATATAAGTGAGAGAGATTTGCATGGAGAGATGGACGATAAACAAATAGAAACTGTCCGAGACAGATAGATTAATTAAAAGTTTGTTCATTATTTCAGTGACTGTCTAATCATCAACGAGATACTTTAAAGTCTGTCTGGTATAGACTCTATACTTTTCATAATGCAAAACTTCTTACTGCATTTTCAGTTTACACTTCAAACGAGTACTGGCAGAGCAATAAACTGACCAGGAATAGAAACTGAAATGGGAGACTGCACAGCCCACAACGGTATGCGTGTTGTCTAAGTATCTAATACCTTTCGTGAATTTTTGAGTGATTTGGACCCAGTTTCCTTTGTCTTTAAATTAGTGTTCTACTTGCCTTTTGTGTGTAAAATTTCAAATTCACTTTGAAATATCCATTTACAAAAAGAGAATTTCAAATCAGTAACACTCCATGTAGCTAAACATGCAGCTAAACACGCAGAGTTACGATCTATGCTCTCCTTTTCACAAAGAAATGTAAGGGCCGTTTTAAATAGACATCTTGTAGTTTTCTTGCAGATAGATCAATGTTTTTTCCTGTAGAACATCGTGAAGTTACACTGAGGTTGCGATGAGCAATGTACACGTATTTCCTAAAATTACCGTCCAGCAGTTGATTTAATTTGATTTATATAGGAATTATGCTTCTTAGTAGTAGATCACAATAACATAGTATAACAAACAATATTTTAACAGGCTTTGTTTACGAAAGATACCATAGTTAAATGCATATAACACGCTAGTAGATCAGAACTGCTAGTTCATTTTGTCAAGTCCACAGTGTAGAGCGTGATAACTGACTAACTGGAACAAAGTACGATGGCAGTTCAGAGTCATTAACGAATAGTCGAAGTTTTTTTTTAAAGTATCTACTCAAGTTTATCAAATGCCATTCATTTACTGACTTCAAATTCATGAGACTATAGGGTCAAACATTTCTAATGAAGATCCCTGTTTTGAGTAGATGCAGGCATTCAGTTTACGCCAGTCTCTTTGCTTATTTTATATCATGCCGTTCAAAATGCAATAGTCTCAAAACAATATTTTTAAAAAATCGCATGTTTTAATATATAAAGAAAATAGGACCGTTGACGGCTTAAAGAGAAACATTAAGTAAATCATCTCTTCAAACTATAGCATATATTCAGATAATGCATTCTAATTGTCTGAATGTAAGAGATAAATGTATTCCAACTGTCTGAATGTAAGAGATAATGCATTCTAATTGTCTGAATGTAAGAGATAAATGTATTCTAAATTGTCTGAATGTAAGAGATAAATGTATTTTAATTGAATGTAAGAGATAAATGTATTCTAATTGTCTGAATATAAGTGATAAATATATTCTAATTGTCTGAATGTAAGAGATAAATGGATTCTAATTATCTGAATGTAGCAGATGACATAACATCTAAACTAGAAATATGTTTCAAATAAGTCACAATGCGTGATTAATTTTTACAAAAAGGACGACTATCTGTATTTTCTATCATTTAGCTAAGGTGGTCACAGAAGTTTTGTTTTGCCGGGAACTCTAATTGTTGCGCGTCAAATAGTATGTACCAAACTAGAAAACTGTTTTGAGGACTAGGATACCCCAGCCGTAAAGTTACAACTGAAGAGACTTGCTTCCAGTTGTGTGGAACATTTCTTGTCAATCAGTGTCGATAGATCTGTCAAATTTTGACGAAGAAAGACAAAAATCGAACCTAATCTCTGTCGTCTTGATACTGAACCGCATCTTACTGTTGGTTTTCAACCATGAAATATTTAAAAAGTTGTTTTCAGGATGGAAAACAAATGCAATCCTATATGCCCCATATATTATGGGGAGAGACACAATTAAAGACAATACAAACATATAAATACAGTGCTATTTCTCCTACTTGAACCCATCCTTCCTGGGAATAAAATAATCTAATTTCGTTTTCATGATATTGGGAAAATGTATTTGATATAACTATTGCTGAAAGGCAGTAACAGCTCATGAAAGTTTATACCATGCAGAGGCAAATGAAGTAAAGTACCTTGGTTTAATTACAAACCATGGCGGCCGACATTGCATAGTCTAGATTCGAACCCGTACCCTTCTGGTAGAGAATACGGTACATTAACCATTTGGTTTATAAAAGTCGGAGAAAAGAATACAGTTAAACTTTTTTTGAATAATGTGTTGACATGCCACTTTATATACATTGTTGTGTACTGCAGTAAACATGTGGGACCCCGAGTGGCAGAGTGGTCTAAAAGCGCTCACCGTTATGGATCACTGCCATCTCACCTCTGTCTGCGTGGGTTCGAATGTCTGGTTCGGCCAATGTGGGTATGTGAGAAAGCTTGCCAGTAGTTTCTCGTGGGTTGGTGGTTCTTTCAGGGGCTTTCCCGGGTTCTTCCTCCACCATTTATACTGGCCGCCATGTATAGCCTATCTTGTGCTGAAAAATGGCGTTAAACTCTACAACACCAACAACAGTAAACATGTAAAAACTTTTGTTTCAAAACCATAAAAGGACTTTCTTCATTGAAGTGCATTGTAAAATGAACTCTATTTGTCAGCTTATTTCATACTGTGTTCTTCGTGGAAACCCATAATTAACAAAGTACAAGTTTTAATTTGTAAGAACAAGAAAACACATTTTCTATATGTTACAGGAGGAGACAAAGAAAATCCACTTGCCATGTTTTCACTTCCTCCTCCGTGTAATCTACCCTTGGAATCTTCTGGTCGCTGTTTTCAGGAAAAAAGACAAATTTGACAATCACATCGTCAAGTAATAAGCATACAAATGTATTTTATTGATTAATGTACACCGTGCACGTGTATATTTCATTGTATAATGCACACAGGTCACATGCATATTTTATTGTATAATATACACAAGGGACATGTATACTGCATTGTATAATGTACACAAGGCAAAAATATATTTCATTGTATAACATTCACAGCGTACATGTATATTTCCAAACCTTTGAAAGGTTGTTCTAACAGTTTAACCATAAAGTCAAACGATCTCCATGCATACACATCCTCCCTCCCTACATATCTGAGCATCATGAAAGTTAAGTGAAAATCGTGTTGAAATTTCAAGTTGAAGTTACAAAATGGTCACAAGTGATTATTCGGTGCTGGGAGTATATTCATAAATAATTAGCCAATTACCAGGAGCAAACGTCAAGGAGTGAAGTGTTAGTGAGGTGCCATTATGCCATGGTTTACTTTTGGTGAATTCAGGTCCGAGCCGCATGAGTATCCCTGTCGTTCCATAGTCCGTATTAAAATCTAGATGTGTACATTGACAGTGTGACTCTAGGTGCAGTGTTTAAGATGGGAGACTCGTATATTACACAATGGAATAAACGAGAAGGGACTGTTCAGTCGTCGGCAGGCGCAGTTTATTAATGCCATGGTGGTCAATGTGACGCAGTTTTACAGGCGAAATGTGGCTTAAAACCATGATTTGACTGGCTTAAGGTGGCGTAGTAAAAATAGTTCCTTGTATTAGGGGGAGTTGTATAGTTTTACGTCGTGAAATGTTGACGGTACGTTACGGAAAGTTAATGATCATGAAGAGAAACCATGCAGATGTGCGGTTGATAGAAAATTGGGAAGTTGTGAGATCTGTGGTCTTCTATTAGTTAGAGTAAAATTATTATAGAATGAACACGTTGGAACTTCTAGTTTACAACAGTAGTTGTATGGAAGTCTTTGGAATTAAGGGAAAACTTATTACTTCTAGCGGAATCGTGCCAGGGTCTGACACCGCTCTTTCAAATAAAATCCCTGGATTGCTACAATATCCTTTTTGTCGATCCAAATACAACTTTCATAGCAACTTGAATCCTAAACTTCTTTTCTCTGGTAACGTTATTCACTGCTTTCTGAAATGCCACGACCATATATAATCAGCAAGAACGGAAGCCTTGTGGCCATTGCTTTCTGCACGCGGGTTTGTGTACCAGTTATGAAATTGTTTTGTTCAGTCATATGATTCTGCTTTTTATGCTTTAGACAGATTGTACATTTTGTTGCTTGAAATGTCTAAATGATATGCTATCCACTGACAATCTTTCATCCATTTGTCATGGAACTATCTCTTTGATTTGATTCACTGTCACTACTACCCTCATTTTGGTTTAGCCTGATTGTCTGGCGTATTATTATTGCCATTGGTTACGTTATAATCTTTAACTGATTCGTTTTTTTTAGTTCCGAGGGCCCATAAAACGCTCAGAATCGTTCGCGGCATTAAATTGCCCGCTTGCGTTATTATTATTATTATTATTATTATTATTATTATTATTATTATTATTATTAATCACGGGATTCCAAACAAAGATGAATGCCATATAATGATTGCCTTACAATATCAGATCTACGGTAGCATCCAACGAAAGGTGTTGTTACAAAAGTATTTACTGGAAAACAAGTCGACAAATTATTCGTACTAAAAGTTGTTTGCTTCGATCGCTGTTTTGTTCCGGCCGAATTTTTATGCGTTCATTGATCCACTTACGAGACTTTGAATGCGTCTTCCGATATTTATGTCTCTATAGCGCGATGGCACATCCTTGGCATAACATTGGCATAAAATTAATAAGTCCTCGTGGAATATGAATGATTGCATTTAGCTCTGTGATTTGCAAATATGGCTGGAAACAGATGGAGAGAATAATTTCTTCTTTTACAAGTTCTTGAATTATGCATACAGTTTTTTTTTTGTTTTTTTTTATGTAGAAACGTCCAGAGCTTCGCAAGAATGTTAAGATCTATGAGTCTTTGTAATATTTGATTTATATTGCTGGATGCCCATATAATCATTGATTGGAGGAAAATAAGGAGTAACGGAGCTTAAAAAGAAAGAAATCCACACAATTTTGCCAGGTCAAACGAAGTTACGCTGGCGCACGGATTGCCGATACTTGGAGATATGCAACGTTCAGATTGAAGAGCTACATCGAATCACACGTGTCAGTAGCCAGTGCTGATTGGTTCAAAACTTACCGCGCTGAATTAAAAATGATTGTAGTACATGCCATTTCATTTACAGAAATAAAGAAAAGTTAAACAATGAGTCTACTAAATTTGGCTTGTTAAATTGTTGAAAATGTTTGCAGTAACTTCTCAATCAGCTGTGCCGCAAGGTATATTTTCAGTCAGGAGATTGTGAAATTTGTGTTCATGGAATTACAAGTGAGTAAACTTTTGCATACACACGTGTAGTTCTTCCACAGAATAGAATTATCAGAGCTGATTCGAGAAAAAAGTTTAGTAGAAACTTACATTTGGGTCTAACTCTTTGTTTTCAAACAGACGAGAGAATGTTCCGTAGAGTAGTATATCTCCTATAAGTACCAACTTAACTTGTCTGTCCATACAAAACAGCTCGCAAATCTTACGTTCCTGGCCCATAATGCTAGTTAGGACCAACGCAGAAAATTGAACAATAGCTTAATGAATAAACACATATATCAGGCGTGAAATGAAACATAAATTAAACCTGAGTGCTTTCTTGGAAGGGAATAACTGGCAGAATCTGGGGTAAAACTGGGTCTTTGGAAGTTACTAACATTGTCTCTTTCATAGCATGATAAACAGGATAAGTGTCTGAACATGTCATAGCAGTAATTCGAGGAACTTACGTATTTTCCCATGTTTATAATTTAATCCATGCATACATACATCCATGGCTCAGCAGTATTTTTTGAGGATTTGTAATAGGGTTGAACTGTATGACACTATCCGTGCTTTGTAGGTAAATAACTAATGGATGGTTCAAACTCGCATGGCTTACCCATGTTGTTTGAGGTGTTACTTACCTGGAACAGGAAGAAGGGGGTCATTCTGGCCAGTGATTCATCTCAGTTGATATCAAAGGATTGCAACATTAAATACAAGGCAATAAAACAACAAAAAACAAACACGATGTTAAAAGACCAGAACTGTACTTACTGTTTGTACTGCATTGCGATGTCAGCGAAAATAGTTCGTCTCTGTCTGTAGATTTTATCTGTAAAACCCTGGATATAAACACAAAACCACATTCATATTTTATTCCATGTCAGCAGGATAAACGAACTTGATATGGTGTAGGGATACATCGAGACCATCAGGTCAAGATGTATCAATACGCCACATCATGAGAGTTCTTTTCCCGATAGGGAACAAAGCGCGAATGGGATTTTATATTTATTAATACCCCACTTTTATGTTTTCCAAATAGTTTCCTCTCTACCGTGAGAATCATATTAAAATACATTGAAATTTGTAGAAATTTTACTCTGTGAATAGACTATATCGATGCGCTAATGTCAGTGAAAACTCCGAAACAGTTCAAGCCTGCCTATGTACGATCACATGGGTATGTAATAAAGAAGAAATATATGACTGAAAATTATTACACTATTTTATGGTCATATTTTCTATCTGTAATTATATATAACAGTATAAAATACAGATTTGTAACATAAAATGAATCAAGCAATAATTTCCAGGTTGCTTAAATTCCTATATTTTGATTTTATTAACCATATTCCGTTTGATTATAATGTTATATCTTCTTCACCAATTAACTTTTCAACCAAAAAACGTATTACATGTACTTTGTGTTGACTGTTAAACGTTGCAGCTTCTAAAAACCGAAACAGCGTCCACTGCGCTACTGTTTGAATCAGAATTAGATCTGATACAGAAGTTAAAAACAGTCGAGTTTTAAAACCCATTTTTCTGTTGCAAAATGTGCGTGAACGACAGATACACATTTAAATGGTGTGATCGGACATAACAGTTGTGTATATAGAAATTTGTTCTTTGCGCCTTTAAGTAAATTTAAAATTTCAGAAACAAGTTGTGTTTTAATTAAATTAAGCAGAAATACAACATACCGGATGGTCAGCATCCAGCTCGACTCCATACATAAGCACTCTGTTAGCGGTGCGATCCAAGTCTGTCACTTTGCGTGGAAACCATGGTGACAACGCCAACGTTTCTAGAAATATGAGGATATGAAAATTGCAGACATAGTTTAGCCACTTCAGAAAATGAAAGGAAATTAGATACACGCACGAATTAATGTCAAATAACACAATGAAGTTAATTTTCAAAACTCGATCATTTTCAGCTAAATGAGTAGATATATTTAAATAAAATTTTAAACCAAAAAAACATTTAGAGTGTACTGGAGCAACTCCGACGAGCAATGTGATACTCCAGTTTAAAATATGGATTATGCAAGAATTTTGAAATATGTCGTCTGTAAAATCATTTTAAGATAATGCATTGAGCCAATCAACGTCTTCTACTGGATACATAAATCCTCAAAAGAAAAGCTTCTCACCTAACTATTTAATTAATTTGTTACTCATATTTCATGTATGTAGTTATGTATTTGTTAGTGTCTCCAATCATTGTTAGGTAGTCGTGGTTTTGCTAAACCAGGTTTGGTAAGAAATAAAAATAAGCAATTTCAGATCAACGAACATTAGTATTAAGCCGAATTCTATAGTCTTGTGGAAAAAGAATGCGGTCATGTACTTAGAAGAACTCGAAAAATCAATATAAACACCATTTTGGGACTATTTTCTGCTGTCATAATAGCCACTCGAAATATGTAGAACAGTCTTGCATTATCTGTCGTACTACTTCACAAAGTTGCTTTATAAAATGAATAAATAGGTTTGTATCGGGAAATCAACTGTTCGACGGAGCTCTATAGTAAATTCTGTGTAATGTCTAAGTAGCAGAAAAACCCACCTGCAAGCGCCCTGTTGACTGAAGCAGGTGATTGTGGTACAGGTGTATCATTTAACGTGATGCTTGCGACTTCTTTCTTTAGACGCTTGATCAGTTCCTGCAGACGAATGTTATCTGTCTCAAGGTCAACGTAAATGTCATACATGGAATCGTTTTTCTTGCTTCTCCGAGACTCAATATGAACCACATTTATGTTGTGTTGCTGAAAAAAGAATATAACAAGATCAGCCTGTACAAGTTTTAGCACTGAACATCTCTAAAAGAAGATTTGTCGAGTCAATACTTTGCCAAATGAATTCGCGTGAAGTTGATGCACGAGCAATTGCCAATATCTGTCAAATATATCATAAAGTCTTTGCAATGTGAGCTGGATTAGTGAAATAATTGCTTAGATTCGCTGAAACACACTCAATAACAGAAGACCAAGTGATAACCTATGTTGTATATTTTTGTTTACAAAACCGAGCTGAATAAATTTGACTTAATTCCTGACAGAACCGTGCATAGAGTAATGTGCAGCGGGTATCAATATGGAGAGCTGACAGATCCCCTCATCCAGAAGTGGAATTCCTCTCTTGTTCCAAGGCGCACATAATCATATGCCAAGTGCCATTATAGATGGTCTTGGTTTGATGATTGATTAATTTTGTACACCTGTATAGAGAGAGGACATTACCTCGAATATCCTCAAGGCGTTTGCAAGACATCCGACCTGGTTCCGCAAAGAAAAGACGACCGATGTAGTTTTTCCTAATCCAGATGGACTTGATATGCCTTCCAAATTCTGCAGTTCTTTCTGGAATTCCAAAAGAATACATTTTATACAAGTGAATTTTTTAATTCATTATATCTCAAGATTAGTTATAGTAGATTTTACCAGTGATTTTCGACTAAATAGATAAAGGGAAATTTTGTTTCTGGAACTATTAGAGTGAAAGCGACTGCTATATTTCCCAGATATGAAAATTAATTAATTAATGGATTCATACATTAAAAATATTGATATACCGTGTGATAAACAAATATTATTAGTGTATTTGTTATTTAATCTATAAAACAATTTTAATTTGTCTAACAGAAAACCTCTCTCTCTCTCTCTCTCTCTCTCTCTCTCTCTCTCTCTCTCAAACGCAACGATTTGTATATGAAAAACAATAATGTGTACAAGTTAATTGGGATCAAGTGGACGAAAGTAATGACAAAGTAAAAGATTTTGAAATTGAAAGCCAGTTCTTAAATGCCAAATTGTAAATTACATTATTTTAAATACTTAGTTTACGTTTTCAATCTAAACATAAAGGTTCTAAGTAAAAGAAAGTAGGGTCCAACACAATGTAAAAATCGTTCTGATCGAGACATTTGTTTGATCTAGTTATTTTCTGTGTAAACATTGAGCAGAAAACAAGTGAACAAATAATAGTCTGCCTCCTAGATTACCTATTGATGTATGCTGATATTGAATCAATCAGGTAAATACATTTGATGTATGTTAATATTGAATCAATCAAGTAAACAAATTTTGATGCATGCTGAATATTTAATCAACCAGGTAAATATATTTTGATGCATGCTGATATTGAATCAATCAGGTAAATATATTTTGATGCATGCTGCATATTGAATCAACCACGTAAATATATTTTGATGCATGCTGATACTGAATCAATCAGGTAAATATATTCTGATGCATGCTGCATATTAAATCAATCATGTAAATATATTTTGATGTATGCTGATATTGAATCAATCAGCAAATAGAGCGATGATTAACACTGAACAGACACGAAAAACAATACAGCGATACGTTATAAGAAAACTAAATCCACCCAAATTTTTATTATACCTCAAGATTATTCACTTCAGGTCAATACAGTATATATCATTGAAAGTTGCATATTTTTATTTCAAACACACTAAACTGTGTGCATGCTTTATGCGTTCGACAAAGCTAAACAAGCTGTGGGATGAATCCAATTCATACTAAAATTGAGCAGTAGGATGTATCCAATTCATACTAAACATAAGCAGTGGGATGTATCAAAATTCATACTGAACTTGAGCAGTAGGATGTATCAAATTTATACTAAACTTGTGGGATGTATCAAATTTAGACTAAACTTAAGCAGTGGGATGTATCCAATTCATGCTAAAGTTGAGCAGTGGGATGTATCCAATTCATGCTAAACGTAAGAAGTGGGATGTATCAAATTCATAATAAACTTGAGCAGCGGGATGTATCGATGCCTCAAATTCATACTAAACTTAAGCAGTGGGATGTATCAAATTCATACTAAACTTGAGCATTTTGATGCATCCAATGCACGCAAAACTTAAATAGTGGGATGTAACAAATTCATGCTCCACCATATTATTCATGCTGCCCACATCGATCAATTAAATCTTTACACTATTGTTTTAGAGTCGATTAAAGCTTGATCGTGAGCTACAAAGTATAGACAGACCTTGAATTTATATATGAAATAGTAGTACTAATAAATAGGTAGTACTGTAGACATCAATAATTACTTTTCTTATTTATGTATAGCGTAAGTTATTTCCTTTTTCCTGCAACTGATTGCTCAGTATAGTAGGTATTTTTACTAAATAGTACCTAGTTAAACGAGCATTTTTCTAGGTCTGAAATGATTTTTAAACAATTAGTAGTCAATGAAACTGATATAAAGTTCTGAATTTATATAAAAATACACAAACCTTTGCATTTTTTGTTATATCATAAATGTTATCAGCTATAAAGTAATAATTAATTTAACTATGGACTGCTAAGCAAAAATACCTACCACGGGGAAGTGTTTCCTGTATAGAAATGAAGACCACCTACATGGCACTTAAAAGACCTTGCATTCCAGGACTACCTAGATTAGTCTATACGGGTCTCTAATATAAAAAGGTAAATTATGGCGGTTTCTTTCACATCTTATTTTTTAATCTACAGAAAATCAAATATTCTTTATTATTATGAAAAGCAAACCAAAAAACTCGGTAAAGTAGAGATTGTATTTTATAGAATTCACGATTGGTTATTAAATGAACAATGACCTTTCGTAATTAAAGAAATAAAATAGATTAATGCCATACTTGCACTCAATATGGCCATCGAGAGAGAGAGAGAGAGAGAGAGAGAGAGAGAGAGAGAGAGAGAGAGAGAGAGAGAGAGAAGAAGAAGAAGAAGAAGAAGAAAAGAAAACTAATGATGACAATGATTGGAAAGAAATATAAAACTATTGTACATTCAAACGAAGAAGAACGATCTTGGCATATTTTCTAACAGTTTATAGTATATAAGCCACGTTAAGGAAATAAGTTCATCGAATCCCTTATTCGTAGCCAAGGTTATCGACAATAACTCCTTAAAAAATGTATCTCACTATCATTCAGTATAATATTTCGCCATGTTCTCCTTGATCTTATCTGTTCTTATGTCTCCATCTTAAATCTATCAAGAAAGGTTTAATGAAAATTTGCGTTTGCAGTTACTTTTTAACCTGTCTGTCTGTCTGTCTGGTTTTCCCCGAAAAAAGCTAATGACGTGACTTATTCCCTGTTTCTTATTTTAGAAGAATTTGTGATGAGTTTATTGTTTCTAATATCTCTGGAATATTTTCACAATAATTCTCGGTTGGACACGCGTAATCGGTAGGTCTTTACATCGATTTTTTTTCATCTTTCTTCATTTCGAAGTTTAGAAAAGGTGAAACAATAACCCTGTTTTTTTAAATCCCAATTTGTGACTGTATTCTACATAAAATCTTTCATTTTTACTTTAGCTGACCTTGAAATCAATACAATTCTACTTTGGGGGGGGGGGGGCGGGTAGCTCAGTTGATGGAGTGTCAGACTCGTAATTCACGGTCGCGGGTTTGATATCCTCCTAGGCCAGTCCGGGTAGTCTGATTCAGTGTGTTTTTGGGAAAGGAACTGTGTTAAAAGTGCTATTAAAACCTACAAAAATCATAGCTACATTTGTGGGTTGTTATATTCCTCTTAAACGACGTTTCAGCAAACCGAGTCTTAACGTAGGCAATGTAGTCCGTAATTTACAATATTAATTTTTACGTAAATATCGGGAGATCGGTTAGATTAATTTTTACCTCTGAAACGGGTTTTTAATTTATACATTATGTTCTACAAAATGCATTAAAAAGTCACATTTGGAATATTTTCTCCATAAGTGACCTTTACGTAACGTTAACTTTTGATGAGGTTTGATGCTGTCTGATTTCCAGTGGTAACAGGATAATGGTCCGATTTTAGGTCTTTAAAAGAACGTCTTTAAAAGAATATTCAACTATCTAACGATTTTCCTGGAATCACACGTTTTGTGTGCCAGCATATATACAAATGAACTCTCTCCATATTTGATGTGCGTTTATTGTGATCTAAATAAAGAAATATGTTCTGCCTGGAATGCGTGACCAAGAGTAAAGACCTTTACCGACATGAAGACAGCTTTGGATGAATCAGGCAGAAAATATATTTCGTTAATTTTATTTGTATTTTAAACTCTCCTTCTTCTTTGTCGCAAAATATTTTATTAGATTTATTAAATTCTTTCAAGGATGATTTTTAAAATATGTATCTTTTTTGCTTCTTGGTTTAAATTGTGTACATGGATACTTACGTGTCCACGACCTTCTTATGTCTTGCATAGTTAAGGGTAGTATGCGTTTTCAATTTTGCCGGAAAAATCACGTCATTTAGAATAACCAAGGTATTAAACACGAACAAATTCTACGAAAGGTGAAGTACGTTCTTTCTCACAGTCATCTAGCCGAGTACACCTTCGCACTTTAATACCGAAGTTTGAAGTCTTGATTTGGACGGTCGGCTCTAACACCAAGGTCGATAGCGTTTCCAAAAGCAAAACTCTTACAGGATTCCCCAATCAGCGAATTGTGGATGATTCCGGTATAACAATTTTTTTTTTAATAACAAACACCACCAATTGACCTCATGATTGTATTATGTGAACATGTCTCAACGTATTTGCGGTACGGAGGCGTCACAATTCCTGGGGATCGCTTTACATTGGACACATGCATATCTTCTAAAGGGTAATCTCTAGGCGCATGCGTTGTCAATGCCCATTAAGAGTGGAGTACCCTTTTGTCAAGTACGCATATTTTCACATTGTGGGACATTTTTTTTTAATGTGAACTTCACAGTTATGAACCATCAGAGAAAATCTTTGAAATCTTCATAGATGATATGGTTTATATCCCCAAAACATTGGACCTTATATTTTCAGAATTTTGTAGTTTTATATATGTCTTCTATTTGATATCCCTTTTTAATGAATTTTATTATTTTTCTTTTTAATAAGACATGTTTACATTTATTTGGGAGGGTTTTTCTTTTAAAAGTGTTTAGGGATTTTTTTGCAAGTCTTTATTTTCAGTTTAGGACTTACCATTTAATCGGCACTGTGTACCGATGTGCCAGTGAAACACACACACACACACACACACACACACACACACACACACACACACACAACAATCTTTACATTTAAACTTTTAGATTTATAACCCAGCCTGCTGATTATTGTTACTATAGGTAAATTCTGTATATCCAGTCTCCATTCCTCTTTATTAGGCGAAGTGTGTTAATAAATGATTGTATAACATAACTGTTGAATTTATTGTTCGTACGTGTTATGCCAATTACTGTATGCTATCGTAAACTTCCAGATCTGAGCGATCTCGGAATCCTGCAAGATTTTGTAACGTCGACGATATCGGCACTAAAGTAGAATGCGAACATCAAATGTAAAAGATCGGCGTTAGTGCTCATGCAGATGCACAGAGCAGACTCTTGATCTTCAACTAAACATTGAACTTTCTCATCTACAAGACTGGGATCATATTGTGTGCATTGAGTGTTTAAATCCACATTGACATCATTAAATCGCGTTAACTAGGAAGGCCACATGATCATTTGATGTGGCAGGTAATGCTGCCGTCTTTCGCTGTCAGAAGACCGAGGCCTGGTTCTATATGCACGATGTCCTACATCTTTAGTGTCATGTCAGATTCATTCATATTTATGCCAGTCGTTCTTAATAAATACCAACAGATCTATTCTTCTGCTCCGTGATGTATAAATACCACAGTTTTAGAATCCAGCCAGACGTATAGATTTATATGTTTGATGACGGTTTCTCGCTTTCATTTAGATATAAATCTCTGTGTCTGTCGTTAGAATAGGTCGCAATCATCCTTTCTTCTCCCCTTAATTTATGTATGAGGAGTATGACAACCAAATCCCAGTCTAATTTGCTATTTGCATAGAAATAAGATACAAGACGGCGTCTCTGTTTTATTGATCTTTCAGAAAATATAAACGTGTGTCAAATTTCCTTTAGGTGAGAGTTGAGAGTTGCTATTCCTTTCTATGTATGCAGATTTATAACTGTATAAAATGTATGATTTGAATATATGAGTCAATCAGAAATTTGGTTTTTACATTCTGAGTAATGGTTAACAATTGCATTGTATGCAATAAATATTTCGTCTCTAGCAAGTGTGAGTTTCCTATTTCGTCGAAAAAAGCACCGATTTTGCACATATGGTTAAATTCATGAATATTAAAAATTTTGCGAAATGCAATCTTTGATACCGTCTTTTTCAGATTTATTAAGAACGGATTGATCAATATGAAAGGTTTGACAAATGTAGCATGGCTGCCTTTTTACATTGAAATGCATGCATAATGTATAGATCACAGCAACCTAACAAGAGAACAAGGGCGCTGCCATTGCTGTGAAGCATCCTCTTTCCATGTTTCTTATCATGACATGAACCTTGATGGAGATATGACATTTAACAAAATTTCTAACCACATACGCTGTACGCAAACGCACAACCTGAAGCATGCATTCACACGGGGCAGAAAAGGAAATACATGAATTGTTATTATTAGTTATGAACACTGGTAGAATCTTATCCTTAGTCAACGACTGTCAGAATGAATACATTTGGGACATTTATGGAAATCTGTTAGCTACAAATCCCTGAAAATGAATCTGAGCTTTCTTCATTATGCGGCTTAACTGAATACAAAATGAAAGCTTAAACACGCTTTAGGACGTGACAATAGATGCTGTAGCTTAGCGGAGATGCATTGGACAATATTGCCAATAATAGATACCAGCAATTTTCAGCGTCGTTTAACATCCAAAAGCCACAGTGCATGGGTTCAAAAACTTCATTGACATCAACAATGACAACATGGAAAAGATGCTTCACATAAATGTACTTTATTGATTAGTTTTATACAAGGAATGACCAAATAAATACAAGACATAACCAGACAGTCCATCAACACACTCGAAGATCGAATAGCAATGATCTTATAGCAATATCATCTCATAAGGCTGCTTCAGAATATTTAGAAAAACATAGATCATACACAGTTTGTGTACTTTTTATTTTCAAGCATAAAACTTAAATCAAAACAATTTTGAACTGTTGCAAAAATTACGACACATATTTTTGGGGTCAATATCAAGATCACACTTGGTAGCCAGGATAAAATATTTTCCGGAACAATCCTACATACTGCGAAGTTTGAAGCTTTAGACGTACGAATGGCAGTGAGTTACTTCCCTTGAGCATAATGTTACCCCTTACACAACGCTTTACAAACTTGGTGGGAAATTCCTCCTGGTTTACGTTGTAATAATTGCATCACATTCAGTTTAGTGTGCATTGGCTGTGATTTTTTCTTTGTAGAGGATTTAGCAGAGAATGGGAAGATTTAGGCAAATACAAAGGAGGAAACAGCTAGGAAATGTTCCTTGCAGTGATGGAGCACGAAGATGATGACGTTACAAAGTAGCACGCGGCAAATATTACAATATATCGATTACATCAGAAGGAATCGCATCTGAGTCGCCATATATAATCTGATTCTTTAGCCCTTGTTTTGACTGGATTGCAACAATTTACTGGAGAAGAAAAAAAAAAAGGATGCTGAAGACGAGCTCGTGTACAAACGCTCTAAGACAATGTTCTACAGTTTAACTTTAAATCATGCAAGGGTCAGTACAGCCATACGGAGATATATTATGAAAGAGTACAAGTTGTGAAGAACACCCATTAAAAGGCTTTTCCCAGGGTTTCGGCAAAAGTTCACACTTTGCAAACCCTGTATGATAGTACTTTTGTATGACCAGTTGTCAAATAAAAAAATTCTTTAAAAATTACCTTTAATAGGGAGTCCTAGCAAAGCAAAACTATGCACCAAAAAAAGTAAGTGCACTGCAGGTATTTGATTGCAGCTGATGTCACAAGATCGCGCACGTCAAAATAACTGGAAGGGGCTCTGCTATATCGGTATAGGTTCGTAAGTGTTTATTGAAAATATTGGACACAAGGTCAGGTGACGCAGAATCCCCGAGCTTGCCGGGGAATTCTACTCCAAATGAATGAGGGCCCAATATTTTTTTTGTAAAACTCAGTCAATAGCCTTTTTATCATATACTTAAAAACAAGTATATAAATCATTATGTTATGTTATAGGAGTAAAACAATTGAAACTAATTTAAAACAATTAAAACTGGATATTGACCGGCAGTAAAAACGTTCAAATAACGGGGCTCTTGATGAAGTATATATTATGTTTATTCCATTTTATGCTTGAGCAGTCTCGTGCATTAGGTTTTCTTACAACGAAAAGATCTACGTCTTATTTTTCGTCATCCCACCTTCGTAATATTATTGATATTAATAGCATAGTACAGTTGACTAAAGGCGTACTATTTAACCTGCACACGTGTTTTCTTTCACAAATAAATTACTACTATTTATTTTCAAAAACTAACCACTAGCTTTGGAAACAATTTGTATTTTCATGGGATCTGTTTGTGCAATATTTTTTTATGGGCAGATGAGGGTAGTGGATAATGATTTGAATGAATGTAAATCAGGGCCGTAGAGAGCGATCACGGGCCCTG
The DNA here is from genome assembly GCA_016617855.1 of Megalonaias nervosa. NCBI lineage: Eukaryota > Metazoa > Mollusca > Bivalvia > Unionida > Unionidae > Megalonaias > Megalonaias nervosa. The sequence continues at coordinate 19,723 of JAECUM010002153.1, forward strand.
GAGTAAGAAACACCCGGGCCTCTCCTAGTTTTTGTTCAAATAAAATTTTTCTTTTATAAAATTAGAAAGTGTTTTTCAGCCTGGGCCCCCTTCATTGGTCCGGGCCCCGGGGATATATCCCCGGTTGCCCCGTCCCCTCTTGTCGGCCCTGATGTAAATATGAATCGTTAGGACGAACATTTTAACTGAAGCCTTATTGATATATTGTACGATTCGGATCAAACTTAGCTATTTAACAAAGGATGAAAATCAATTGTTTGTGTGAGTGTGTGTGAAACCCAAAACATTTCATCATAATTATGTATTGAATTATTTGTATATATGCAAACTATAACGTTGTTCAGTGAGCATCATTTGGTTTGCAAGAATTCTTTTACTTAGTTTGAATCAGCTCTTGATGAAAACAAACAAAGAGAAGGAGAACGATGACTTGAGGGAGAAGAGGAAAAGGAATTATGTAAAGAAAGAAAAATGTGAATTATAAAGTTTGCGAAGACAAAGAAACAACTGTTGCTGAAATAGGTCAAAAACTTTGTTATGGTGGTAAGTTTATTTTCCGTGCACAGTAACATACTGTCCAACCTCTTTAAAGTTGAGATGTCAGTATCAACGTAATTCTGCATGAAGTTTGATTCTCAATGGATAATCTTAACTCAGTTTCACCTCATCTTAAAATTTCCATCACAAAAGTAAAACGTATTCAGTAAATCTTTTATTTCTATGCATCTGGTGATGAAATTTTTATCGAATATAAAAGCAGTCATTAGGTGTATAAGTTATCACATTTATAATTTATTTGCAGAGAATCTGGTTAAATATCCTAGCATTAAAGGGTAATCATTAAATTCTGAGAATCATTAAATTAAATTCTGTGAATAATTAAATTAAATTCTAAGAATTTCTTAAACCAAAACTGTCCCCACCTTCACAAAACATTCAGCATAGTGACGATTAATGAAAGCAACCAAATTTAAGGTATTCAAGGAAACATATTTTGGGACAATTTAAATGACACAAATTTATGGTTTACTTTAAGCTTTAAACCATAATGCACAATTCGTAGTATTGCCACGCATATCAAGAATACTGTATTTGGAATTATTTCAGATTTCTTAAACCATCTTGGAACATTAATTATTAACGTCGTTCGTGAAGTAAAGGTTATGATAAACAAAAGAATATTATCGGAAATTTAAACGAATTTCTTACCTCCAATTCTTCCACATCATTCTGGGAGGGAGCTTTGATACTGTTGCATCTTCTTTTAATCCGGAAATGTTCCATCTTGCTGTAGTCCCTTTTTTCTTGACCGTCAGTGAGTTTGGGCGCTCCCTGTTTTTGATTACTGTCCATCGTGGACACTGAATGAGAAAGGTCGCGTAAAGCGTACTTGTAGGATTCCACGCAGTTCCCCGTTTTTGCTAATGAATATTTTGTCGGCCTATATCGTAAATGATATCACAGAGCCAAAAAAGCAACCAAATCTCAGCTTGCTTATGGGTCCTGCTTCAATTAAGAAGGATTTGAGGCGAAATACGAGAGAAGAATTTTTCTTTAAAGTCCCTTTCTCTTAAATACAGATAAGCTGTCAGATAATTATTTATCTGTCTTACAATATTGTCCTTCAAGCTGTTTTGAATAGTAATACTAAAGTATATTTCCGGTTTTTGTTTGGTTAGAAAAATGTTCCAAAACCATGCAAAAATGAAGCATTACAGCGATTCTCGAATGTTCTTAGCTTGCCGATCGAACTGACAACATAAGATAACTGCACGAAGGACTCATCGCATGAAGTATTTGTACTTTCTATTAAATGAGATGATAATGAAAATCAGCTGTAGTGGCATCAATGTAGCATTGCTACAGAAATCCTGGAATAATTATCTCTCCCACTGAAATCAGGCGGTATTTCTATTGGTCCTCATCACTTTATAGAATTCCGGGCCCCCCCCCCCCCTTCCAGTGGGTTACCTCTTTGGGAAAGAGTATTAGAATCCTTCAAGTGAATCGGTATATGAAAGGAAATTTCCACCCGAGAGTCAGAATTGTGCATCAGGCACGAGGATTTACCGAGTGAGACACAAAATTATGATCCCGATGGTGGAATTTTTCTGTCCTGCACTGAAGCATAATGAAGGAATTGTTTTATCTCACATTTTTAAAAGAAAAACGAGGGTCGAAGTAAAACTGGCATATTGTGAATACTTATGTCATTTTCAAACAGCAAAACATATATTGAAAATTTCCATTCTTTAAGATACAGCCTAAATAGTTAGGTTAAAGGTCACATGTGAGGTAGGAAAGAGATATCGTGCACTGGTGTTCCACACTGAAATAAACACAATTCTACACATATAGGAATGTAAGAAAATACCATTGCCACAACACTGTAAAGTAGTTAGTAAAATAACGCCTGGAGACAGCTGTACACTTTGATAACTGTATCACAAAAATATACTGCATATGGTACGATATTTTATCCACAGTGACCTTTGTGCAGAATTGCAAAATACATTGGAGAAAAAGTCAGCAATTCTTTACTTGCTATAATGGAATAAAAGGCTGGCGATCTTATAATGTATCACGCAGCTTACGTTACAATATATCGACGACGTCACAGTGAAAAGACTCTGAGCCGGCAAACACAGACTTGTTTTTTGTTTTTGATTTTAATCTGTGATATTAAATAACAGTTTAAATGGTCCTGGGTCTTCTAGCAGCGATATAGTATAAAGAAGACGAGCTGTGTACATGCGTTTATATGTGACCTCTCAAGAGAATAGTATATTAACACAAATAATACTCGACTAATGATTGATATTCGAAAAAGAAACAGAAGACCTAGTCGAATATTAAAGAGCGATTTAGATAAATACTTGACAATCAATTTACAATTTAACGTTAATTAGAAAAATGAGTAGATAATTTATTCAAGCAATTTCAATACACAAAAGTGATGAGCTTTAAAATATCAAAATGGGTGGAACGGAAACGCAAATATTTAGACATTTGTAACTCAATATAAGATCAATATAAAAAAATCAATTAATGGTCATAAACATAAAATCAAAATAAGACCATGTGTTACGCCTAGTTATACAATGAATAAATATCGTTTTGAAAATCAGTTCTCAATGTAAGAGACAATTATATATTTAATATAAACATCAATATACGCTTTATCTTAAAAATTTCAAACCTTTAGCACATTTATAATTCATTCATTAATGTAGATTGTTTTTGTATTGCCATAAAATGTTAACTGTCTACGCGTTTCTATGTTTTAAGCTTGAATATTAAATATGTTAGATGTTTTACAAGAAATCTATTCATGTGGTTTTTTCTTTTTTTAAATTTGAAATTTTAGAAGTGATTAAATAAAATAGTAATATCAAAATTTAATATATGAAATGTTACACTATAGCACTTTGCTGACTCCTCAATTATTATTCGCAAACCTAATGCAAGGTTAAAGACACATACATAGAATGTTAAACATTGAAATTTGGTACTAGGTCAGATTTACGGATAAAGAAAGCAATTGAAAGTCGAGAAAACTCTATGGTTGTTATGAAAAATACCATAACAGTTACGGAGTCTAATAATATTTCTTTGATGCTGAGATTCATCTCAACACTCGTCGTCTTAAAAAGAGAGAAGTGTACAATATTTAAGTAATAATTTACAATAGGAAACATTTTTATTTTGAAATAAATAGTTGATACATATATATTCCTGACGATAATATTTACAAGCAAATATAAGATAATAAAAAATTTAACTTATATTTTCAAAGTAACACTGTACAATTTATAAAAAGAATATAAATGTTCATTTATATCTGAAATCTCTTGCGTCTTCTTTACGGGACAGAGGGATTTAGTGTCCTTAGCAAAGATAGGGATTTAATGTCTAACCGGAGAGAGGGATTGAAAATCTTCTGTGATGCAATCTATTCTCGTGGACGTGACATTCGACCACGTACAAAGAAAATAAGCAAGATATTTACTGTGAGTTTCATATTCCTTGATCAATCACCATCTTGGTCATACCACGTATCGGATGTAAAATCAGCATCTTTGCATTGACTAAAAGCGGGTAACATCCTTTATTATACCGTAGATTAATTTTACCAGACAACACCCTTAGCGATTGTCGTACAACCCTGCAGGGAACGGCAAATCATCAGAAAGGAAATAAAGCCGTATAGTGTCATCCTAGTTCAGTGCTACGTAAGCATATTTCTGTATCCATATTTACGATACGGGTTTGAGACCAGTTTCTGGTAGGTTGCAATATCAAGGTGCTCATGCAGTTTCTGGTAGGTTGCAATATCAAGTTGCTCATGCGAATCCTTAGTTACACGTCCAAGTTCTCAATGAAAGTAGTAGCCGAATTATAAATTATGTGGGGAGGGGATAAAGAAACTCACTTTTGTTGCACGCATAGTCATAATTACTAAACTCGGGCTATATATTGAGATTCGAAGTGAATATAATTTTCAAATTCAGGAAGTCTGATTGGCTAACATAAACTATGACATGTATAGTAAAAAATATGATTATAATGAGCTATTTTGAAGTAGGAAAGTTAACTTATTTTGCTTCTGAATGAAACTGCATTAACCAATCAGCATGTTTCTCTGAAATGCTAATTACTTTTCATGGCAATTGTTTTTCATTGCAGTCCATCTCCATTGGTAGTTTGATTTGTTTGTTTTTCATAAGGATGCATGTGCTTGATGGTTTGCGCGATTTAAAGTGGTTGACAGGGTTTCTACACAATTTGAGGTGCTTGACAGGTCTTGCAAGTAAACCTCCTTCATTATAAATGACAATCTGACGCATTTGTAGTACATAATCATCGGTAGTGAGTCAGCATCCATTTTATACACATACCTTATCGTAGATAAGCAATTTGAGTCTGGCCTGAAGTTTATAAACATTCTCATACATTGACTCAGACTCAGTTAAACATGCTGATATCTGATTGGCTAATGTTTAAGAACTGACCAATCTGATCTCAGAATTGTTGATTTATTCGGAGTTTTACAAGATACTAGTTTTATAGCCTCCATGTCTTGGCTGTGTTTTTTTGTGCTGTTCTGACTAAGAATACATGCCACTGAAATCCTTGGTTGGCCCTTTTGGCGACATTTGTTTTAGTCGGGTGATGTAATTGTTCCAATAAAATTTTTCAGTTGCAACGAAAGGGTACATTTGATTCGATAGACGCAGATCATGATTAGAGGGGTTGCCATAATTAGTTCCACAGTATGAATAAAAACAAGATGGCAGACAGAAGGTCGCCATTTTACTTCTTACTTTGCACATTTGGTTTAATAAGACCGTATTTTTGGATGACTAACTCTTGGTCTCAACAAACACCTTGAGTTACAACTCCAGAAACATACCCTCTTCACTCGGGAAAACACGTTGGGTTACAGGTACAGAAACACATCCTCTTTACTCGGGGAAAACACATTAGAGCTTAAGAAACACCTCGGGAAAAAACAGTTGAAAACAGTTTGGGATGCAACTCCAGAAAAACATCTTTAATCGGGAACCTTGGGTTTCAACTCCAGGAAAACAGCATATCCTCTTGATAGTATGATGCACGTTACCATTATAGTACAACTCCAGAAGGCAACCCGGATTACTCAGTACATCATCTCGCCATTTTAATGCTGTCTGCTATTTAATTCTAACATTTTAGATACCTTTATAGAACGTTATCATGGAAATACCTGATAAGCAGAGCACCGTATTGTATAATGACCTTGATAGAATTTACTTCAAAACATGCATTTCGGCAACAAACTGCAGACATACCTGCTTTCCTGGAGTCATGCGAGCTGTAGTCGTTTTGAACCAGTTAATTTACGAAACATTTCTTGATTATTTGTCACTTGATGACCTTATTGGTAATATAGTCCAAGTGTCTTTGAATTAGTACAATCTCTCTGTCAATTATAAATACAGGTTCATTGAAGATTTTCCAATGCAAGACCTTATAGTATGCAGAAATTGCAATCTCACAGAAGATTTGGTCAGATAATATACAAGTAGAATTATCTCGATATAAATGAAGAATGGACGATGAAAGCTTTCGATTATTTGGAATGTTTGAACACGGTATTTCAAACATTTTCTTGAACAGTGAAATATAACGTCACATGCGGTGCGTTAACAGTAACATTTTTTCCCCCAGAATATCGAGGTTTTTATTTTCTTCAGTACGACTTCACTTGCTTTTAACCTATCAGAGGCTGCAACATTAACTTATTTATTTTTTGAGATGTAATTATTGTAATCATCTAATTATTAATTAATTGATCTTAACACAATGAAAGAAATATAATAACAGTGAAATTTTCCGTTTATGAGGAAAGAAATGCCGAAAATTTTTAAATATTTATCTCAAATATTTTCAAAAATTAATTTTGAGATTCTCTGTACTGTTACAGTAAACACGATTAGTATGAACATGAATGCAGTGAGTTTACGGTAATAATATGGATATAACAATTATATACATAAAAGAAGGCAATTTAGAGTCCATAAACGACTATAGAATATGCATAAAATTTAAAATTATAGTATATGATCAGTGGTTAAACCTGAGCGGACCAAACTCTATCACACAGCAGAAAGGGTTTACAATCTACAGTAAAGTAGCTGTGGATTGAACATTATACTTACAAATATAATAAAAAATAGGTCTGGCATATTAATTGGAAGGACCAATATGCATCCAGCTATTGTTGATATGTGTGTATGAGTGTGTGTGTGTCTGTGTGTATGCTCCAGTTACCACCCCAATGACCAGTTTACTCTAACACATCCGTCTTGGAAACAAACCACAATTAGAGTAGAATAATTTGTGTTCAGAATTTTCGAACATTTGAGAAAAATACTTTAAAGTTGCTGGGGATTTTTTGGTATATTTTGTAACTTAATTCAAAAACATTCGTCATTTTCTTGGCTTTAGGCCTGGTTCTGCCTTCATTAAAATTTTCAACTCCAGCACCTGCTTAAATCAAACATTTCTTCAATATTTTTTTTAAATTTTTTAGATGAAGGCTTGAAAATAACAGGCATCTTTTGAAACAAGAGTTTCATGCAAAAAACATACAGTTTCCAAATAATCTGCGCGTAAAGTGAGGTGAGTAAGCAGTCAAAAGTTGAGACATTCTTTTTAAAATCGACTCCTGGCTACACTATAATAATTTCAGATTAGAATGCTAACGTTGGATTATCTAAGGTAAATGATTTACAAATAGAACCTCAGAATACCAAATAAAGAATATTTGTAGAGACTGTCAGCCTCATAGGGTAAAGCTACGGTAAGAAGCCACAAGAATCATGGAATCGCCTACGCTGTGCAGACCTGAATGGATCGTACTTTGTCGGATTCCCTATTAAGCTCTGTGGGACAAGTGGGGGATTAAAGATTCTTCTCTTCCAAGGAAAACATCAATACTACTTTGCATATAGATAGGATCATAGGATTACTTTTGAAATAGCATAGTTTGCCTTGCAACTAGTTTGTATATCAACTTCAGTTTCATCCTGTTCAAGATATAGATGTGGGAAAAATGTATTTCCGACTTCCATATTTGGATTTGGTAATATTTTGAGCTACGACATACTCATCGGTTTGATCTTCAAATGCAGATCCATAATCCTACGATAACGTCACTGATATTTAAATTCAGCGGGGCATTTGATGTGGTGATTTAAAAGTGTTTATCCTTTATTGTCTTCCGAGTTAAACGACTAATACAAATAGTTTCCAATAGTTTCTTGTGCAAGTAAACAAAATGAAATATCGTTAACAGCATTTAAGCATTTATTTACACTATTTAAAAAAATTAACAAGGTCTCGATAAAAGAAGAGGTATGTATACTGTATTGACGAAATTGCAAGCTATTAAACCACCCATTATAAAAATATACTTTAAGCCATTGGGGGGAAAGATTTTGACACTTTTCATTTGAACACAGGTTCACACATTAAACCCTGAACGATGTTTAAATTGTCTTTCATCCACAATCTCATCATGATTATAATTCAAAGCTGTTTCTTTTTTTGTAAGTGAACAATGGTTCATTTTAAAATTTACGAAAGTGTCCTTTTTAACGTAGAAATCCGATATCATTAGCCTTAGAATATAAATGATACTGTTTAGATTCTGATTCAGGAATGATAAGTCAACACTTTTCTGTTTAAGAGTTCTCTTTCTGATTGTAATACTGTGGTACGTTGTAAATAGAATTAGTGTTATTGTAGCATTTTATATTGTTTCTATGCATATTCATTTTAACAAGGAGAGAGAGAGAGAGAGAGAGAGAGAGAGAGAGAGAGAGAGAGAGAGAGAGAGAGAGAGAGCATGTGGTATTGCTTGATGATCATAAATCAAGACATATTGGCAGGATTGTTACTTCATCATGGAATAATTTTCCAGTGTGATAGATACATTGATAGATCCATTGGTTTGCATTTTTACGGTACAAAACATTTAAAGCCTTTATCATGCCTAAGTACTCGCATTGCATACGAAGAAACCAGTTAAGTAAATACATTAATAGACAAAGATAGATAAAGAGTTCATAAGCCGGCAAGTTGCTTGAAATTAAAGCTTTTCTTCCAATAAAAGGTTTGATGTCTAGAAAATATATAAAACAAATACTGCTTTTTTTCCTATCACTGCATTCAAACTTAATGCCTACCCCATGAAAACACACACACACACACACACACACACACACACACACAAACACACACACACACAGAGTTAAGGAGGAGATTGGTATTTAAAGATCCCACTTTCTACAGAACACACACACACACACACACACACACACACACACACTAAAAGCCAATATAACGAGAATGTTGTTATGAGACAGAGAGACAAGACAAGACTTTATTAAACTCAGGTTGTAAAGTTTATAACATATGAGGTGTATTAGAAAAAGAACATGAATATAGCATTTTATGTTATTACATAATGCTTACAAAATTCGGAAAATATAATCTAAACACCTACGAATATTTTTCAAGAATCGTACACTGACTATATCCATTAATTATTTGTAAACGTTAGTCATGAAAGTGTAAAAATGAGGTATACAAGCTTGTCTTTCATGAAAAAAGAATATGATAGAAGATAGTGATATTCATCCCCTATTTCTTGAGACAGCCTCATTTATCATTATGTATTATTAATTTGATCATATTTTAGAGTTTCATTATTCTACCTAGAAATTCAAACAAATGGCTGTTCTCATTTTTCATTCTGCAACAGATTTATCAATATGGATTCCTGTTATAAATCTCTGTTATAAAGTAATTGGATTTTCAACCCGTCTATTTCCGAAGCTTGTTTGGATTGATATGAAATATTTGTAATGACAAGTTACAGAGAAAGCAGGTCATGAATTGAATATGGTTGATATTTCTAGATGAAATATGAGGCATGAAAGTTTCCGAGTGCGTGGTGTTGTATTTATTATTTAGTATTGAAAATTTGATTTTTTGAAAATAGGATAGACCTCTCCGGGAGAGATGGAGGAGGACATAGATATTTTGCAAATATACTGCCCTAATTAGTGTGTGTGGAGAGAGACAGAGACAGAGACAGAGTATAGTTTCTAAGGTATTTTCAACCAATTAACTTTCTAAGTGTTTTCTTGGTCGGATGGGGAAGGCAAAATGAAATGTTCAGAACGTGTGATGAGTTACGTGTAAATCTGTCTCAAACTGACACAAGTTATCTGTTCATGGATAGGGTTTCGGGCAAATTTGTAGTTACTGAAATAAGCATATATTTCTCTTGTATTACATATTATATATGGGGGTATGGATAAAATTTTAACAATAACACCGTCAGGTAGGGCATAATATATATATATATATATATATATATATCTCCTTACTGCTTCTGTGGCCTAAGTGGTTAGAGCGTCCGCCTCGGATGCGGGAGGTCGTGGGTTCGATCCCCGGCCGAGTCATATCAAAGACTTATAAAAATGGTACTAACACCTACCTCTCTTAGCGCTCAGCATTAAGAGGTTAGTGTTAGGACCAGTCGGCCTGGTATCAGGATAATGTGACTGGGTGGGACATCATGCTACATGTCTGCGGCATGTTGCCCCAATGCTAGACATCACGATAAACTGCCACATTGCAGACATCGTAGCGATATGACCGAACAGTCATTAAAGCTACGTTAAAAAAATATCACACACACACACACACACACACACACACACACACTTATGTCCTTCCTGGTAATTTTATTACAATAATGTTGTTATATTAAGTACTGAGGGTTACCTTTCTGTAGAACATGAATTTAAGGCTAAATTGCTTTGAAAACTTGGGAGATATACTTATAAAAGTACTGAAAGGGGAGGAATTAGGTGCAATATGAATATATAAACCACCAATGATGTACCTTACTAAATTCAATTTGTTTTAAAGTAAAATTCCAATATACATAATTCAATACACTTTTGAATACATCTTCTTACAAAATTCATGGTATTTGTTAAAAAGAAAACATTGTCACCTATATATGATTTTCTTTTGAAATTTAAAGAAATTACAGAATAATGCATATACATTTGAAAATCTTGAATTCATCTCTTACATAAACCTTTTATGAAACCAAAGGACATTATTAAAACAAATCCCTGACAGTCCAGTGATATGACAAAGACAATTTAGTCGTCTCAAACTGAGAATGCTGCTTCGGGTTCTGTCATCACCACGTTGTCAAATGGATTATATAATTCGGCTAGTCTAAACACCATTTGTATTTGTAATAAGATACCCTAGCATATGAGGCTAGAAAGTCTGCGCATTCAGAACCAGACAGAAACGGAATTTATAATGGAAACGGTAATGTTGTCCTCATGATAATCTTGACAAAGTTATAATTAATGGCTCATTGAGTTGATTGTCTAATAATCCTAGATACAGACAGAAGATTACTAGCATTACTAGTTAGCTGGTGCTCATCGATCTATAAAAGTATAAACTTTGCGATGGTATAAACAACTGAGATAGACGATTTAATTTTCTTATTTTAGAGAAAACTTTGACGTGTTGAACATATTTCAGGTGCGGCGTTTAAGAAAATTTATAAACTTGTACAAACTATACAAGAACCGGAAGGATGCCGATTAATCCTTTTTAAATCTATTTAATTTTTAATTTTTAAAAAAATCTATTTTAATTTAATTTTGAAATCTATTTTAGAATAAACCTTTCTTCCGACCCGCATCTGACAGCTATTTATCCGAAAGCCATTGACTGATCTGTATAACTTTGAAAATAAGTATCTGTCAAGTTTTCCATGTTCACAGCTAACTCGGCATACATATTTAATTGCGAGATAGAAAAGAAAGAAAGGCAGACAGAAGAAATTTGATTGTACTGAAAACTGCTGAAACATTCGTGTGGCATAAATAACTTTGCAAATTCAACCAGGGAACAGGTGTATAACCCTTTGAAGGGTTGACTAACACATTGATTTATTACTTTTTTACTCAACAAAGGATAGTTATACGTTGTAAACTTGCGTGCAATGAGACTTTGACATAGTTTGTGATATGTCATTTACAAACTTATAAAATGTTCCGTCACATATAATAATCAATATTTTGTTCTGAGTTCCGAGTAGGTCAGCGTTGATTCAGAAACGTATTTATCTTTGCACGTGAAAATGATTCAAACTTACTCGAGAGCTCAAAAAACATGATAAATTACCGTTTTTGTACAAATATTCTAACAAAAAGTATTTTTGATGCTTTTCAATTTATTTTATCAAGGGAACAGTTAAGTTGCATTGTTAATTTGAACACGTACTACGGACTGCAAAACTAATGCGAATATTTTAAAAGAACGAGGGCACAATTGGAGACTGAACAAAGCCGTCTATCAGTTTAGATCTCGTATTTATAATATTTGATATAAATAAAGCTACGTAGATCTTTGATATCTTTAATCGACAAATTATGCAGGCATATGGTCCGGATATTATTGAATTTCGTATTCTTTCTCTTCTTATCATTCTTCGTGTGATCGTAACATTCACATTGCATGGAGTATATACAAATTTTAAAGTATTATGACATGATTAGCTTGTGTAAGAGAGGCTTGTATTGAATACATCTGACAATTTAGGCACACGTATCTAACTACTGATCATTTTACAGCCAGAGAACCAGTCAACTGATGTGTGAATAAAAATGTAGTACTAAATATTTTGAGATGCACCCATTAGCTGATAAATGGATTTAATGTTTTTCCATTATACATTTCATAAACTTCAATTGATGTTCTACAGCTGACAGCGAAACATTTTTTTAAAAATATCCTGTGTTTAATTTCCCACTGACAAAAATAGTATATGGATTCTCGGTGCAAGACTATTCTATTAGACACAGAAATGAGTTTAGCAGCACATGGCTCAAGAAAATGCTGCAAAATACTTGCTTTTCAAGGCTTAAAAATTCCCTAATTCTAATAAATGGAAGCATGTGTACTTAGTATGCCAATCTAATCAAAAATTTATTTTTTATTTTTTTTAATATACTAAGAATTGTAGTTCTATGTGTAATTATTTGTTGGTCTGATCACATTAACAACTGAAGGATCGGTGTGATATTGTTCTTGAGAAAATACTAATCCGTCGATGTTATTAGGTAATATACACTGTCCTCTCATTGGTTTTGACGATGCAATTTTCGATTACTTTTGCTTTTGGCGTTGCGAGAGTTCTGATTGGTTGCTACACCTTTTACTGGTATGGAGTGTGTAAAAGCTGCGTGCAGTACTTCCTGGCGCGGTATGTTGAATTTGGTTTTGAAACGCTCACCGACAAACTTCTTTTTAATCTTTGTTTATACCTACTTATAATCAACTATGATCCAGAAGACCCTTTGACTGAGTATGTAAAACATCCTACCTGGTATATGTGGCTGTGGAAATTCTATAAAGATACGGGTATGCTTGTCTTCAGAGATAAGCACGTTTGATACACTGATCCCTCAATGAGGTTGTTTGTACGCCTTCGAAATTTACTCTTTGCATATGATAGGTTAGTGCCTACTTTCATGTATTTTTGCACTTTGCAGACTATATACGTCTCCTACTAGGCTGGAGTCAATGCACGTCATGGTGTAATAGGTAATGGGTTTCGCAACAGTTACTTCAGGGTTGTGCACCTGCTGGATAGGACCTTCAACCGTTTAGTCTAGTACTTGCATCTTCGGGGATCTGTAATGAGCCCACATTATACTACTGTAAAATACTGATATATTTATATGAGTTGACCGCGCCATCGTTATGTGGTATTGTGCATCTTTAGCACAATGTAGCTTCAGCCACTTTATACGTGTACCTTCGTGTGGCAAACCGTCAGTGCACATTCACTTGTGTATCTCATTGCACCTTCTGTCCTGGTCATGGCCAATATACCATCTGTAACGTTTATGATGCAAATAATAATGGCCATTCTCTGAAGTAAACACCTTCTATTTAAAGTCATGGAATAAATAGAAAATCATCTACATCGGACTCTTATCTACTTAGCAAATGATCCGATGAATTCTTTGTGATTTTATTCACGTCACCATTATGTTATTTTGAATTGTGTTTGAATATATTTATATACAGAATCTAATTGTAATTACAAATATTAATAACTGCTGGCTGCCTTGATAGAGTTATTTTTGTGCTGACGATTTTTGTTTTCGTCTTCTATTCTCATATGGCCATAAGAAAAGAACCCACAAATCTTGTTACCGCCATGTGAGTCTGCTCAAAGTAGGCTCCAAGAACCATTTACAATATATACACTTCTACACGGTGAACACAGAAAAACTGCTTGGACATTCACATCGGCTAATACCTTATTTCGTGAGCAAAAATTGAGCTGTTTATATGTGTAAAAGCGGCCTTTGAAAATACAGCTTTTGAACCAACAAACAGAACCAATCGTATTTTAAAATATAGTCTAATATATATAAAGTTGTGAACTTTCAGAGAGAGAGAGAGAGAGAGAGAGAGAGAATAATTTGAACTGTCCATAGTACGTGTTCAGATTAACAATGCAACAATTCGTTCCATACAAGTGGACAAAATAAAAGAAACACTGTTACTATGCAGTTAACACTAATAGGACAATACAATGGTGATATTCAAAATATTGGTGATATTACTTAAAGAAGAAAGAGCACAAATACAACAACAGTTAAAATCAGCATCAATAGAGTCGAACTGAAGTGAACTTTATTGCCAACTCAGGTCTAAAAATAAACATATGTGATGGAGAAGAGAAGGGCATATATATATATATATATATATATATATATATATATATATATATATATATATAAAGAATACAAATCATATGGAGCAAAACAGTTCTTTCAAGTGTACTGGATCCAGCATGGGATCGCGGTGGGTCAGGGATTGATTAAGATTAATGCGGTACACTGATTACAAACAGCGCAAACTAGTTTCTAACTATCCTAAGTCCTTTCGACTCTACATGAGTTTCTTAAGACAAACAGAAAACAAAAAACCTTTGGTTCCACAACTTTACATGACTGTTTCCCCAGGAATATTTTTGAGACTAACAGAAAACACACACACACACACACACACACACACACACACACACACACACACACACAAAACCGTTGAGGTTACACAATTTTACACGACTATTTCCACAGGAATATTGGAAAGTTTTGATGTTTCAACTAGTTTGCTTCAACTTGATGCTGATGCTGAAACTTATTTAATATTGACTTAGAAATCGATGAGCCATATCGCCATCTGTTGTTTTAGATGTAAATTTGCATAACCGCAAATTATATCTATTGTTGCAGTGGTTTGTTGTAGGCTACTGGGTGACTAATAAGCAAATTGAAAGAATTATTTAAATGAAAAGATGCCGGCTGCAAAAAGACGATGATTTTATTTGTGCGTGGCTTCTTTTTCTAGCCTTCTTGGTTTAAACCGATTGGATTCAGTGTTCCAAGGTGACAAATCCAGTAAGATTCATTTTCTTTCCTGGTTTAGGAACTCCAGTTGGTGTTGTGAGCAATTGCAATAAGTGTTACATCACTGAATGTGTGGCCATGGGAAGAGAAGTGTTCTGCAACTGGACTTCTGCACAGCTTCTTTGTCATCCCATCAGGTCCGTGAAGATTTATCCTTTTGCGTATCTGTTCAGTGTCTCCGACATACTGAAGGCTGCAGATCTTACATGTGATGAGATAAGTTACGTTCTCCTCTGTTTTGCACGTTCTGCTTGGACCATGCATGTTCAGTTCTTCGCTAGTCGCCGTACTAGAAAATGTGCTGGTCTCTATCACATGTTGACAGGTTTTGCCCCTTTTATCGCCACAGGGATCAGATTTACTAGGGTGGTCTTGGTTAGTGATTGGCGATAACTTTGCCCTGACTAGGATGTCTTTGAGAGTTTTTTTGTTTTTGTTTTGGTCTCTAGTAGGCTAATACTGATTTGTTCGTGGGCGGGGTGGGTGGGTGTAACCTTAGTGTGTCACACGATTCCACGAAGGGCCAGAGTTTCGGATGATTTTACCTACTTTGGGGTTGTCTGGATGGTAGATCAGGATAAATGATATCCGATGAACCTTTTCATTCTCTCTATAGTTTAGTAGGTCATTACGGTTCGACTGTTTAGCCTTATGGGCTGCCTCCACTATCAAGTCTTCGTTGTAGCCTCTGGTCTTTGTCGTACCCTTTGTTAATCAAATGTTCAGATTATTCTTTGGAATATTTCATCGTCGGAGCAGAGTCTGTGTATCCTCAGTGCCTGGCAATATGGGATGTTCCGAATGCAGTTTTTTGGATGACAACTGGTTGGGAGGAGAGACTGGTGTTTGTCAGTTGGTTTTGAGTAGATATTTATATGGAGTTTGTTTTCTAGTTTTGTTTTCTTTCGATGCAGTTAGCATTTAAGCATGATGAAAGCGATTTGTTTTTGTAAATTTATTTAATTTCCTTCTGCGATAAAGTTATTCGTGCAGTGTCGCAAAAATATTATGAATAAGCTATATTTTTTGAAAGGCAAAGTAATTTGAGTCTTTTAGGTTTTCGGTTTATTTAATTTTTTAACGTTCACGGGGTGTACTGAACTTTATTTTATTTATTTATTAATTAGTTAATATAATTATTTGTCTAATTTATTATGTATTTAATTAACTAATGTGCGTGTGTTGATTTGTATAGGCATGTATTTATCTACTTACATGATATTGTAACAAAACTTTCTGCTAATTAGTGAACAAAAGAATCCATGAACGAAAATGTAATTGTGGGAATTATGACTACTTCTAGTGGTTTTGATTAATAAAATGAAATTCTCGAATGAAAAAATTATTTTGTAGACAGTTTTATGAAATTAGTTACATAATTCAGAATTTAGAATTATGATATAAATAATTAGAACTTCGTGATTGACTTTGGTGACGTCACCGGGTTACCGAAATGGACGGTAAAAGATATGGTGACCTTGAACGGCAGTGATAAATTAAACTCAGTAATTAAAAAATAGACAAATTTTGCACACATCTTTGATCATGTTGTAAATATAAAAAATGTTTCAGTATTATTTCAATCCGTTAAAGAATCAGAATAGTCTGTTAGTGTTTGGTAAATTTAAATAATAATAATAATAAGTCTGGTCCGCATTGAGCCTATGTAACCCAGTGTCGGATTCAAATGACGAGTCAGGTTAGCATTGTACGTTCCAAGTTAGAGAACTCGCCAAGGAAAATCAAAATGATAAAATCATCAACGAAGTTCTGTCTCTGGCTTAAAAAAAACGAATCAATCGGAAGACATCGTATGGGAAAATGCTCGAATTAAAACAACGATGGAACTTTGTGGTGCCGAATTCATCAACTATTCTTTTACAGAGAATCGCTGTTAATTGAAATTCTTGTGCAAATAAACTACGTGTACAGTATTGTACAAAATAAAGTTGCCGTAGGACCGAGAGAGGAACGTCGCGTTATAAAAATATGACCGCACCCTTTAAAACCGTAATTGAAATGTATATATGCCAAAATTCACGAGTTCCGGTGTTTTTCAAAATTGGTCACTTCAGTTTGGGAATTTATGGAACTGCGGACTGCAAGCGAGATTTGCTTACCTCCGAAACTGAAGAGCTTGACAAGGTGCAAAACTACGCACCTTCGAAACTGAAGATATTACAACAGAAATCGACATTTTCGTACATTTCAACAGCAAAAAACTAGGTCACTGTGACACAGGTTTCACTCTTGAGTGACATTTGGATTTTAAACTTTCCATTTATCGCACCCTCAATATCAATATATTGAATGCTATTTCACGCACACTTATGAAAAATGGTATTTAGATGTATCTCTTACCATACCAAGGCTATGTCAATGTGAAAAATTTTCACTCCTGAGGATAGCAACTAAACCGCTCAGAAAGTAAGTCTTTGTAACCCAGTTTCGTTTGAATGACTTGTATTTTCATCCCTCTATTCGTCACAACTTCAATATATTGAATCCTATTTCAACTCCCACTCATGGAAATTTGCATGTGGATTAATCTCAAGGATAGTAACTCAACTTGGACTTAATTTTCATGCTTGTGTAACTTGTATTCAGAACTGTTTTTTTTTTGTTTCTCAATATCTTAGGCCATATTTCGCCTGCACTCATGAAACCTGACATGTGGATACATATCAAGGAGAGTAAAATCAAAGTGAAGGAGGTCACTGTGACCAAGTTTTCATGCTCGTGTGACTTTTGTATTTTCTTCCTTACCGGCCTGTATATTACCGGCTACTCTATATGTGCTTCTTGTGGCGATAGAATTAATGTTTACGATTAACAACTTCGTCGGCAATAGGTTCTGAACATATAGGATATCAGTTTCCTTGGATGTATTTCAGTGGAATTCTTCAAGGACTTAGCATCCTAAGTCTAGAACGAGGACTATTTTCATAAAATGTTTTCTTCGGTGAAACTTCTGAAAGTGCGAGCCAGTTTTGCGTTATTATTACGTCAGAAAACTTAGTTTCCATACGCTTTTAGCAATGATTTCAATCTCATGAATGAAATATTTTCATATCTCTTTAAAACCTTGGGTTTTTCTTATGATCATGGTTTTTGTTGTGTACATCATCCGTATTTCACTTGCAACGCAAGTAAATGTTTCCTCTGATTTTCAAACTGTATTCTACCTTCTTTCTGCGTTCGCATGTGGGAAATGTAAACCGATGAAAATGATCTCAGGGCGGTTTGAATCCAGGCAGTGAAAACTGCTTGGGAACGGAACAGACATAACAATCATGGAAGATTCTTGAAGCTAAAATTTCTGGGGAATTTATTTAGGCTAAGTTTTGTACATTTTAATTCAATTGTTTGTGTAACCTTTTCTGACAACTTACGCAGCGTATTCATTTGGGGCTCACATGTTGGAATGAATGCAGCGTTTGAGATACGACTTCATACCTTGAATGATGGTGAGCCAGGGCCGACATTCGTCTGCAAAATGATCCACGAGTCGCTGGAGATCCTCCTTTGAGTGGGTTGTGGCTACTGTGTCGATTGCAAATTTGAAGTCTCTAATGCATTTCACTTGCACTTTCGTTTTCGCCCTAAATTAATATTTGTATATAATTTATACTGAATATTTTTATGTCGACACTGACCGGGTGAAATGTAGTTCATATTTAACCAATTGTGGATAGTAACATTCGGGAGTTAACCTACAATTGACTGGCGCCTTATTATTGGGGAATGAAGCACTCTCAGTCTCTCACATACTACACAGTGGAAACTGTAACTAAATCTAAACTTTTCAGCCACATGTACAACTTTACCCATTAATCATGTTTTGTTTACTTTTTTCAGTAATATAGCGGGAAGATTGCGTCGACGGCGTAGTTCAGTAGAGCTAGCGATGAGTATCTATCCCGGTGACCTCCTGGTGCAGGAGCACCACAAAAAACTGATCAAGAGAAATACCATTTCTGACTTTTATGCGGCGCGAAATGGATCCACCCCTAGTCTTAACGAAGGTAAGTACTAGTAAAAGTAGCAGTTACTACTTTGACATAGTGATGAATGGTATATCTTTTGTGATAGTGATGAATGGTATATTTTTGGCATAGTGATGAATAGTGTATTTTTGGCAGAGTGATGAATGGTATATTTATGGCTATAGTGATGAATGGTATATTTTTGGCATAGTGGTGAAAGTTATATTTTTGGCATAGTAATGGATAGTATATTTTTGGGCATAGCGATGAATGGTATATCTTTGGGCTTAGGGATGAAAAGTATATTTTTGGCATAGTGATAATTGATATAATATTTGGGCATAGTGATGAATGGTTCATTTTATCGGCATAGTGATGAATGGTATATTTTTGGTATAGTGATGAATGGTATACTTTTTGTCAAAAAGATGAATGGTATTTTTTTTTCGCACATATGGTTTAGTTACATACGGACGTTGTTTCAAGAAAATCAAAGTTTTTTTCTGCTGTTTACTTTATTGATTTTTAAAAATAAATTGCTTTATCGGAATATGTTGTTATTTTTTCTGTTTTCAGATAAGAAGTCCAGGCAGTCGTTTTCATTCAAGAAATTGGTATGTACTCTCTCTCTCTCTCTCTCTCTCTCTCTCTCAACAATCTTTATCTCTCTCTCTCTCAACAATCTTTATCATTATTTTAGCAATAGGTTCTTAGACAGTCTAAAATCAGAGCACCTCAAATTTGTTTATTTATTGATTTATTTAGATGAAAACAAGGAGTAAGGAATCTCTGACGCACCTTGGTGATGTCCTAGCCAAGTTGAAGCCGTCCGAATTCAAAGACAACCATTTAGCAGGGTATAAGGTAAGAGAATTATTGCCTTGCCTTCCACGATATCTGTTGCAATTTTCTGGAGACCATAGACATTAATCTTAAGATTGTGATCAGACATCACGTTCAGATTTTATGTTCAGACTTTGTGCGCAGACTTTGGTGTTAAGATTTTCTGATAAAGTGTTAAACAGTGGTATAATTACATAGCATTCGTTGTCTACTTTCATTCGTATTCGAATATATGACAAGCGTAGAAGAAACATATTCGTATTACACGAGTTTATATAATAAGTTCTAATCAGTTTGTGTAATAAGTTCTCATCAGTTTATGTAATAACTTCTCATCAGTCTATGTAATAAGTTCTTATCAGTTTATGTAACAAGTTCTCATCAGTTTATGTAACAAGTTCTCATCAGTTTATGTAATAAGTTCTCATCAGTTTATGTAACAAGTTCTCATCAGTTTATGTAACAAGTTCTCATCAGTTTATGTAACAAGTTCTCATCAGTTTATGTAATAAGTTCTCAACAGTTTATGTAATAAGTTCTCATCAGTTTATGTAATAAGTTCTCACCAGTTTGTGTAATACGTTCTCATCAGTTTATGTAATAAGTTCTCAGCAGTTTATGTAATAAGTTCTTATTAGTTTATGTAATAAGTTCTCATCAGTTTGTATAATAAGTTCTCAGCAGTTTATATAATAAGTTCTCATCAGTTTATGTAATAAATTCTCAGCAGTTTATGTAATAAGTTCTTATCAGTTTATGGAATAAGTTCTCATCAGTTTATGTAACAAGTTCTCAGCAGTTTATATAATAAGTTCTGATCAGTTTATCTAATACATTCTTGGCAGTTTGTGTAATAAGTTCGCATCAGTTTACGTAACAAGTTCTCATCAGTTCATGTAATAAGTTCTGATCAGTTTATGAAACAAGTTCTCAGCAGTTTATGTAATAAGTTCTTATCAGTTTATCTAACAAGTTCTTATCAGTTTATGTAACAAGTTCTCAGCAGTTTATATAACAAGTTCTCATCAGTTTATGTAATAAGTTCTTATCAGTTTATGTAATTAGTTCTCATCAGTTTATGTAATAAGTTCTCAGCAGTTTATGTAATAAGTTCTTATCAGTTTATGTAACAAGTTCTCAGCAGTTTATGTAATAAGTTCTCATCAGCTTATGTAATAAGTTCTGATCAGTTTGTGTAATAAGTTCTCATCAGTTTATGTAACAAGTTCTCATCAGTTTATGTAATAAGTTCTCATCAGCTTATGTAATAAGTTCTCACCAGTTTATTTAGCAGCTGATGTAATAAGTTCTCACCAGTTTATATAACAAGTTATGATCAATTTATGTAATAAGTTCTCATCAGTTGATGCAATAAGTTCTCATCTGTGTCGGAAATAGTGTTTAAGGGCTCTCTTGCAAAACGAAGGTGCATTAAATTTCAGTCTTCAACATGTTTTCTTTATCCGTGTAAATTAGGCCACTTGCAGATTTACTTTGCATAATATCATGCATTTTGCAAGAATAAAGAAAAAAAACCCCGATAATCTTAGGTTGTGTGCCTTTAATGGAAGCAGAAGTTTAATTTAGAAAGAGGGAAACTCCTCGGTTCAAACAACTATAGCAAACGATTACAGGTAATACTGTCAACCTGCATTCATAAAACAAATTGCTAAGACATAGTCAAATAATTAAGAACCCATTTTAAGACATAATAAACTCAATCTAGTTAAAGGTTGTCTATTTGTAAAGTAAATATAAAATGACAAAACGTCATTGTTGGTTTGGAGTTATTTTATTGTAGGGTGGTCATAAAAGATGATTTCGGTAAGCAGCAGAGAGGATGAACAGACCATTTTGCCTGAGACCTTATTTATGAAAAATAAAGGTTCCTACAAAGACTGAAAATAAAGTCAATAACGTCAAACCGAATCCATTAACCGAGCACATTTCGTTGTTGCGGCCGCAATTATTGCCGTGACAGCGTCACGGAGACCGCGTTCACGAAATCTTGTGGGTTAGTTCGTTTTTGTTACTCGTTGTTTGACGTGTATTTTCCAAATTTTTATGCTACTCTTTTACGTCTAGGTCACGTACGCGTGATCGTTTCACCCTCTCTGCTGCTGTAATTAACCAAATATTTTATCAAGTCCGTTACGATATCTCGACCTAGGATCATGTAAATTTATTGTTATAAAACCAAAAGGAGTAGCTTGTGCTTTTGAAAAAAGTGTTTGAACTTAATTATATCCATGTCCCCTGAACACCACGTATAATAAATATTTTGCAGCGTATGATTATGAACTCCGTTAAACACAACTAAAATATTGCAGTTGTCTCTGATTACTTTAGGTATTTGCATATATCTTTGAGTAACATAAATCACGTCTGTGTTTTTATGTCTGCCTCGAGAAAATATCCGAGCTGGATTTGATTGTTTGTCCAGCATAATATCATCGTACACTACTAAATTATTAATAAGTCCATCAAGGTCATCTACAGATGGCGCTTCATTAATACTGGTAATAAAATCAATAATATCATTACCGTCTTCATCCGGCAACTTTGCATTTTCATTAAAATCTTTAAGTACTTCATAACACCGTTGATCATCTACAGATGGTGCCACTAAATATAATTTATCCCACTAGAGCCATCTCATTATCAGATTAAGCAATAACTGTGTTTTACCAGACCCAGATGGCCCAATTATTATCATTCTAATAGAATTCGGTAGCGCTGGGTGATGTTTGACTGGCTCTTGTTTTCGTGTCGCTGAGAAGTCAATTATATCCATAATAATAAATAATATGAATCTATATTGTGTTCGATGCAAGGCACCCACCCCCACCGTTGGTGGGACCAGTGGATTAACAACAATAATAACAAAAAATAAAAAACGCGCACTGACAGGCAAGTGTGAAATTTGTGGTACAAACAAATATAGATTTATCTCCCGTGATAAAATTACGGACAAGTCTACGAAAACAGGTGGTGATATTGCTGCTTCGTTGGGAAAATTACCAGGGGCTCCGTGGGTGAAGTATCCCGGAGAAAAACAATTACCTGGATACAATTATTGTGGTCCTGGAGCTCGACTTGATATCCGACTTGACAAACAAGATCAACCAAGACCAGGAGAGTATCCAATAAATGCGATTGATCAAGCGTGTCATGTTCATGATATCGCGTATAAAAGCAAGGATTTACAGCAACGACATATTGCAGATGTGAAATAGATTCATTCATTAAATTCTATAAAAGATAAATCTCTCAGAGAAAAACTTGCTAGTTTTCTGGTGAAATCTGCGATGAAGGGTAAACTAATGCTAGGGGCTGGTAATTAATTATATAACTATTATAATGGAATCTGTTTATTATAGCCCAGGAGGATATTGGAGAGGCAGAGCAGGAAAAGTCTCACGTGATGTTGCTGCAGCGTGGTTAGCACGACAGGCAATATGGCAAATCTATCTACGTCCACCTAAAAAATTCAGTATGCACATTTTGATGTCAGCGCTCCCAATGAGGTTCATCAAGCAGATATATTGTTTTTACCACACGAGACTATTAAAACTCGTGGACGTCAATCACGCACATACAAATACGCGTTAACTGTCGTTGACGTTGCAAGTAGATATAAAGAAGCAGAACCATTATCAACTAAAACAGCATCTGAAGTTGCATCTGCGTTTGAACGAATTTATCAACGAGGACATTTGCGATGGCCACAGTTGCTACAAGTTGATCCTGGCAAAGAATTTCTTTGTACAGTATCATCTTTGATGAAAAAACATAATGTCAAAATCAGACGAGGACACACCGCAATTCATCGTGATCAGGCAATATTTGAACGATTTAATCGAACACTCGCTGAGCGGTTATTTGGATATCAGTATGCGCAGGAAATAAGTCAAAGTGACAAGAGATCTCGTGAATGGGTTGCAAGATTACCAAGTGTGATAGCTGCGTTAAATAATGAAATTACTCGTTCAATTTCTATGAAACCAATTAATGCGATTACAAAGAAACATATACCACCTGACAACGTCAGGCAACGACGCGATTCTTTTTCTCAACCAGCACTGGGTAATGTAACTGCGAGGTATTTATATGAACCTGGTGAACTTGAAAGGGGTAAAAAAAAAAGGAGCAACTGATCCTATCTGGAGTGTGACTACACATAAAATTTCTAGCGTGGTTAGATCCACTGGTAGACCTGCAATCTACAGACTAGATTCAAATGTTCCTCAGCGTGGATTTGTACGTGAACAATTACAAGTAATTCCTGAAGACACACAATTTCCACCGCGTTCACTTTTGTAAACTGGCACCCCTACGTCGATTACATTCAAGACAGGGCAGCATCACATTTTCGCGTGTGTGACCAATACTACTATTAATTCTGTCTACGGTAAACTGTCCTGGATTATTATTCGAATATTCCCATAGCATATTACAGTTACAACTTGCACAATGATTATTCTGTCGTTGTTTTAGTGTTATAATAAATTCAGTATCAATATCAAAGTCGCGATTATTTTTTTTGGTCACACTGTTTATAACCAGATAATTTTTTTCTTATTACGCCATTGCTAGCAGTCTGATTATTATTTTCTGTAAAATTCATAATAACCTTGTGCAGTTGAGATATTCGTTTAACTCGAGACACTGCAAGATAAACTAAATTTGACCATTCGATTCTATCATCGACAATCCAAATATTTGTGTCAGTAATAGTTAGTCCTTGTGACGAATGAATCGTTATAGCATATCTTAACGTCCACGGAGTTTTGTCCATGCTCAACGCGCTCTCAACAACATCAACAACAACCAAAACAATATCATTTAATACAAGATTTTGTTTTTCGTTTGTTCCTGGAATCTCAACATCAACATTTTGTCGTCGAGTATCTGCTGGGCGATAACACAATGGTACAGGTAGATTTGAAAATTTTTCTTTATGTAACAGAAATAATATCTCTTGCAATTCATCACGAACTATCTTTCTACTTGCAACTATTAAATCATTTGGTCTCCATAAATTCCAAAAATCCTTCACTGGAGTTTCCGGAATTATTTCACGCATTATATCGCATTGTATTTTTTCTGGCTGTAGTCTGATTAATCTTTTAAATTCTTTCAGGGTATCATCAATAGCTCTCTGATCGTCAGTTATCTTCTCATAGTAATCCACAAACGTTTTTAACCACTCGTGTGGAGACTGCCCAACAAAAGGTTGCGGTTGACCATGATCGCCGCACATTATCAAAGCAGTATTTTTTGTCAGTAACCAATCAAGAAATATTTTTAATGTTTCCAGCGATACCGTGCAAATTTCATCCCAGATGATAATCCAGGGTATATATTTTTCACCCATTCGCTCAGGTGTCCACGTATCCCCGCTCCATCTGAAGAAACCATGATATGTGCATGATTTTACTTCTCGTTCATTTATTTCTCTAGCTAGTCTGTGTGTAGGTGTCAGCACAATCATGTCAGCGCAGTACGAAGTACCGTGCCGAAATAATTCAATGGCACGTGTTGTTTTTCCAGAACCTCCGGGCCCATTGAGATAAACGGTTTTATGTCTGGCCACATGATCAAATACAGATGGTGCTGATGATTTTAATATTTAATTGTTATTGCTGTAATATATTTCCCTGATTTCAAAGTCTGCAGATTCGGAATAGTCAAGTATATTTTCCTGTTTTATCCTCCATGATCCCCATTCGTCATTGCCTAGTAACGGTTTTAGCAAATCTAAATATTTTTTATTTATATAAAATGAATCCGTGGCAACTCTGATCGCGTAACGAGGGAATCTGTTTATCATCGATAATAAATTTATCGAAACGTAAGCCAGCATAGAAGATCTTAAATGAGTCAATTGCAGTGACTCACCATCAATATAGCTCACGATTGTACCTAATTTAGACCCGTCTGATAAATAAGCATTACTCCGACTTACAAATGTGTTTTTTCCCGTTGTATCAGCAATTATAAAATCGAGTTCAGCATCATCCATAATTAATCTTGTACACATTCGTTTATGGTCATATGATCCTCCTTGAGTAAATTTGCCAATTATTTTCCTACCAAGATCTTTTGCAATTTTATTTTCATAATCAATAATATCATGATTTTCATCACCTGACTCTGTCAGGGAATATTTCTTTTGCTGTGGTAACCAAACTTGTTTCTGCGGACGATTCGATATAATGGCTTCGTTTACTCTCAACGACACTAAAATTCCAGTATCAAGCATATATCGTAATAGTACAGTTGGAGCCCAATATTTTTCTGAGAAATGTCTTCCAAACCAAACATAAATAATCGGATACAGATTTTCCGCAAACTCAAATGACTCTATACAGGCGAATCCAGTTAAGTCAAAATTTGGTAAGAGTCTTTTATCGCAACTTTGGTCATCTCGTGTGTGGGATGTCCAAATCTTTTAAAGTATTCAGAACATTCTCCGTATCCAAGAAAACTTCCAGGATAACACGCTACCATATCAACCGATATAATATCTTTATGATCGTATTTAGTATTCCATAATCCACCGTGTCCATATTCGATACAACTGCGCTGGACATCAACGAGAAATTCCAATAGTGTCGGTTTCCATGAATTTTTCTCCTGAGCAGCCCGGGCAGCAACAGATGGAACGGTGAAGTAATTATTTAGTAATTGTTCAACCTTGACATCGTCAGGGGTATAACCTTTCTGATATTTCTGCAAAATCCGAAAATATGCGATAACGGAATTGCACATGAAAATCCTCTACTTCCACCCTGCAACATAGATCGGCGCGCTCTAAATCCTAAATTAAAATCCGGATCAACATTAATAATCATACTTTGCTCATCCGCGTCGGCATTTCTAGCAAAGTTTCTTGGTCGTCCTACTTCATACTGGTTGCATTCATGATGATTAGAAGTATCGTTCACAAACATCATTGAAAGACCAGCTGATCTTGAATAATCGTCACTGTACCTTGCAAGGCCAAGTATCGTTGTGGCAACGTCGACGTCTTTCTGAACTGATTCAATATTTCTTCCGTCGATGATATATGTAGCACTGTCAAACAACGCCATGATGCCATTATTAACAAAACCAACACTAATATCAGCTCCATATTCAGTATTATCTGTTTTTAAAATTTCACCTTCTATTTCAATAAATGCTTCAGCGGGTAAGAAATATCTACTTGTATCTTGAACTTGTAACTCGATTCGTCCACGCTGATTTGACTGTCGTGCGTCATAAGAATAATATTGATAATCACGCACAGACTCATCCTTGAGAACTGGCGCATCCATGTCAAATGCGGGATCAGGTACACGTTTGAACATATTTTATGTTATTGGTCATCGTCTAATACGAAGACCACTTCCTGCCATCAGACTTGCTGCTATGTTTTTTTCCTTTTCATCGGCTAACTCTGCTAGTTTTTGATTTGCGGCTTGATTTATTATTTTACTAACATTTGCAGGCATCACTCCAGTGCTGGGTAATTTTACTGGTGGCTGAGGTTTCGTCGTACTAATCGTGCTAGCCTATCCTTGATCGCAGAGAATGCTTTACTGGCAACGTCGCTGGCAGCACCAATACCTTTTTGCACAAATAACACCAATGGCTTTCATGCCCAGTTGTTTTGCAATCGGTATTGCCTTTGGGGCTCTCCTCGAAAATAAGCCCTGAACAACATCGCCGAGTCCATCCCCGTAGGTTGCTTTATATACTGGTAATCGCAAATTTATCACCCTGACCATGGTTGGTCCACGTTGAGCAGCATGTATAATCATCTTATTATAATAATTATATCTAACTGCTTAATCACTGTAATAATCATCGGCGATTTCATTAATGAGGGACCGATACACATTAATATCCATGATACCGCCTGTAAATAATCGTTGACAAATAGCAGCTGCTTCATTAATGATTTCTGAAGAATTATTACCAGCTCATTTTCCGCCAATCAGAATTTCTAATCTGTCCACGTCGGCAAGGACATTACCGGGACAAGTAATAAGACCACTTCCCGTTGTACCAAGACCTCTTCCAGTGACACTGGGGGTATCATAGAATTCTTCTTCAAGATATGGCTCAGTATCTGATTCTATTTTCTGTTCTTCTTCCTGTTTGAATTTAACAAATTTATTCATCATTACGTTTGATCCGATTAATATTATTAGCGATGAGATATATATCTAAAATCCAATTATCACGCTTCATTCTCTTAGTATATTCGGGTTTTACATATCTCTCTTTGTTATCATATCCATACGCTGCAATATCAATTACCTGGTCTGGATCCTTGATAGCGGCAATACCTTCAGGTGTAAATTTATCTGATATATTTATCAGTTTTGGTGGTTGTTGTTGTGATGGTTGTGGTTGAGGAGGTTGTTGTTGTGATGGTTGTGGTAGAGGAGGTTGTTGTTGTCGTTGTAATTGTGCAAGATAGTTATTTATTCCATCACTAAATGTAATATACATCGCATCATCTGTCCGAACATAATCAGCGTCGAAGTATATGCGAAATATCCATTTGTACCAAGTTTCTCGATCTACAGGTTTATAACCATAATTGGGTTTTAATAATTTTTTTTTATTATCAAAACTTACCACGGCAAGCGCAGATAATTCATTCACGTTTTTAATAATTTTTTAATGAAATTAATACCAACATCGGTAAATTTATCATTTATTTTAGCTTTTTTCTTTGGTTCTGGTTCTGGTTTTGGTGTACGATCTTTTATATCGCCTAAATCAGCACGAACTTGATCAATTCCTTCAAGTATTTCTCGAGTTGGCTGAGCCGCAGCTATTTCGGCAGGAAGTTCTCGTAGAATTGTTTTTGTTTTCTTAGTTCGCTCTGCTATTTACCCGGTTGCTTCAGCGGTTTTCTCCAATGCGGGAAGAAGACCTTTAGTGGTTTTTGTAATCGGCTTAAATAATTCTTCTGCGGATTCTGCAAATTCTTCTTGTGTTTGTTGACGCGCCTGTAATTGTTGTTTAACACCATTATGAAGTGGAAGATATCTTCGTATTGCCTCTAATCGCTCTCGAGCTAGTCTAGCTGAGTGAGCTTCACCAATCATTATTGATATAATAATGGTTTAATTACAGCAGCAGAGAGGGTGAGACCACGCGTACGTGACCTAGACGTAAAAGAGTAGCATAAAAATTTGGAAAATACACGTCAGGCAACGAGTAACAAAAACGAACTAATCCACAAGATTTCTTTAACGCGGTCTCTGTGACGCTGTCACGGCAATAATTGCGGCCGCAACAACGAAATGTGCTCGGTTAATGGATTCGGTTTGACGTTATTGACTTTATTTTCAGTCTTTGTAGGAACCTTTATTTTTCATAAATAAGGTCTCAGGCAAAATGGTCTGTTCACCCTCTCTGCTGCTCGGTATCTAGAAGTGTATGTTAAATGATTTGTCATCGGCATGATCATTTTAATGGATTGTATCATTATCTCTGTATGTTGATTGTATCTTTATTATTAGATTGTATCTTTATTATTATTTATCACACTATTTTTATCAAGCAGATTGTGTCTGCGCTGTTGCTTTTGTTTTCAACAATTGCCACGAGAGCAAGACTTGATGATAACAATGTCTTTATTCCTTCCTTACATTTCTGCTAAACTTTTGTCGCAGAAGAAAATAGTAATTACTCGCCTTTCTAATTATTTATTTACCAACGATGTGCATGCAGATATATTGGAACCATGTGGCAAGGGGTGACTCAAAACATTTAAAGTAGGTTTGACACCTAATTATTTGTCAATTACATAGTAATGATGAAGTGGTGGCAAACAATGAATGCAGTAAATATATAACACTGTTATGCTCTACAGTCAGATAATTTGATAGATATGGATCTGGATGACTTGGACTAATTAACCATATGCTTTGCATTGTGTCATTGACAGTATTATCATACTACACAATGAAACACGTACCGAGTAATTATCCTAAAGAGAATGTATACCAGAGATCTGCAAACGGCATACGGTACAGTCCGACGTATCCTTCACATTCAAAACAACCAAACGCATTCCATCAGGGTTTTGTAATTATCTCAAATCAATTCAAAAAGATATGAACCAACAGTTTACAAAGGTACAAGCTGTATTGAAGCATTTTTCTATGAGTATGGTTAATCGCCAAATTTGTTTATGAAAAATTAGGACCCTAGAAAATCCAAAATACATGATGCTCACAGAGAAACATTAAAAACATATTAATTCATAAAAATATATACTACATCTTATTAGGAATTTTATAGGGGATAAAGTTTTCAGTTATGATCGCCTGACGGTATATATATATATATATATATATATATATATATATATATATATATATATATATATATATATAGTCGGCATCAGTCCGTCTTCGGGAGACGATGGTGTAACTTCCGGTTGGGTGTATTATCTGCACCATCGCTAGTGGCTGAAGAGTCCGACCCGAGAGTGACAGTCTCTGTTGCACTTGCTGCAGGTGAACGTTGATGCTTTTATATATATATATATATATATATATATATATATATATATATATATATATATATATATATATATATAGCTACCCAGCACACAACGAATGCAATTTGACTTTTAAGTATCCAAAATACATGTCGTTTTTCATTTATGACTTTTCTGGTTTTGAGAGTCACCTATTAATCGAAACATTTGGCTTGCATACATCCAGATAAAGAAACAAAACTGATACCAAAGATGAAAAATATTTTCCATTCAGCAAGGAGATCAAAATTGATATGTTCATGAAAAGAAATAGAAATTAACAGTTGACTGGACAGTAAGGTTTCTAAATAGTTTTAGATTCATGAGACAGTCTATAGAAAAGAGAACTAAAATCTTTAATTGATGATAAATACAGAGACACTGGAGCACGTTATAGATATGATACCTAAATATTCGTGGAAAGACATTTACCCCTATAAATATATAGATAGCTTTTAACGGTTTAATGAATCGACTGTACGACCCAAAGAAAGTCTTCTTTCAGCTGAAATTATTAAAACATATCAGATTACGATAATTAGTATTGTTGAATATCGCGAAATATTTTGGCCTTAAAACACCGAGATAGGTATGACTACTATATAAAGAAAGATGCATTGTTGCTATGTGAGATTCGTTTAGGAATTTGTGACTGTGTGAGCGGAAAATGTCTAGCTCGACCCTGAACATTATTACTGTCCACCTGAATTAGCACATGAATGCAAGTTTAAATATATCAGGTGTATAACTATAACCTTGAACAGTCTTACTTGTTCCTGATGATGGCATGTGCATGAAGATGCGTATAAAGCATTGTATTACACAGATAACCGGAATAAAATCACGAATGCCACTTTGACAAATATGATAAGATACATAACGATGAGGAGTATGGCTGGCAAGGTCAACGTCATTAATTACGTTTCTAGATGTCATGAACGTCGTTTGTTGGCCATAAGCCAACACATGCCGCCAACTGATAAACATATTAGGTAGATAGGAGACAATATGTATGAAATGCCATATGGCTATAATGCTGATTGTATTTTAGAAGCGGATTTGTAGATTCCACTACACTGTGTGTCTGTTGCAAGGACTATTCATTGTCTTCATAGACAGTAAGAAACTAATTTAAAGGTCACCGGCCATACTCCAACATTTTTTACATTAGATTTGCATTACATGATTAAAAGTAGTTATACTCTCACAAAAAAAAAAATTATCATGTGTAAAGAAGAAATAATAATCTAAATATTCGACATAGAACTATACAACGCTGTTACTTTCCCTTAGCTACGATTTACCACCTATAGAGGACGCCAACCGGAAATGACGTACATTTATCCCCACAAGACGAAGTACATGCTTCTTCTTGTCGAAAAATAAAACACTATAAACTATGGATAGGGAACATTTAGATGAAACTACTGAAAACTAATTTACTGTTCAGCCTTATATCGATATGCGTGCACGATGCACTAGATTGTGTCGCTTTCAAAACTGTTCCACTGTTTCAATTTGTTTTGAAAATTCCCGTTAATACAGGTAAAAACGAATCAATGTTGACTCCCTATGTCGGCCGACTTTATAAAAAAAAAAGAAATCGGCACACTTACAAGAATCCAAAGGAACCAAACTTGGCTTCTTTATGTCGGCCGAATTCATAAGAAAAAAATCGGCACACATAAAAGATACCAAAGTCAGTTTCCGGAGTTGGTTTGCCTTGTAATAAAATAACCTTCGTATTTGATATCCTGTCGGTAAGATTAAGCAAGGAGTTTATTGCTCGCTGTGTTTATTCATCACCCGGGCTTCTATTTGTTTGCCATAATGCAATCATAAGTGATGTTTGCAGGGCAAATTATACAAAACAATAACTTTCTTTAGTAATACTTTTGTAACCCATGCTAGCGAAAAGATTATCATTTGCACTTACAGTGAATATATTTTAAAATAATGATTTTTATTTGCGAGATACCGTCGTATAGTTAACCTGGATACAATACAATCTTGGTCAGTTTGCACCTTGTAACTTATCATGCGTGAACGGCAGGTGCCTTCAAGCAATTGGGTGATATTTTGGTCTCTTTTGCGATTTTGTTATTTGACATAAGCGATACACACTACAGTAAGGACGCATAAGCAAGCCGGCATCCGCTACATATACGGAGTTCGTGGATATATTTTTTTCTTTCATAAATTTCGCATGATGAAAAAAGAAGAAATAAATGATAACAATGCAAGGTTAATTTCTTTCATTTTATTTTCAAATAAGTGTATGTTTATCAATTTTTTTTGTACGGGGGGGGGGAGGGGGAGCACAAATTCAACACAAGTTATTTCCTTTCTTATTTGTATGGAATAATGAAGCAAATAGGATTGACGATATTGACTAGTAATGACAAGCTTTTAATTTTCGCGCGCACACACTAAGACAGTTTGAAAAATAAAAACTAGCAATAAAATTAACTGGTGAGAGCTTCATATTGCAGCAACTAAACACTGGCAAAATGCTCAACACTATTCTCTCTCTCTCTCTCTCTCTCTCTCTCTCTCTCTCTCTCATGTGTAATCGAGTGTGTATTATATGCAGCAGTATTACAACCTGAAACCTAAACTTAAATATATTTGTTATAATATCTCTTGTACACTAGCCTTAGCAAAATGTATACGTATTCTGTAGAATATTGTTTTATAAATCAATATTGATAATTTGACCGGAAGGCTTAAATTGAGAATGTATATAAATATTTTAATTAGAACGAGCAAGATATTTCAGTTTGTGTTTTCTCTCATATATATGTTTGTTACGAAGTATGATTATTTTCTTTGAAAGAATATCAAGATAGTTTGTTTAATTTGTTTTTCTTCCTAAAACCTATCTTACGTAGCATCTACTTGTTGTTGAAGAAAAAGAACTTGTTCAAACTATTGTTAAGTCGGGCCAAATTATTTTTCGAGCTGGGCCGAATTGTCTTGTGCCGAATTGTCTTTGGGCCAAATTGACTATAATCCGGCATAAATGATACAACTTTCCCATCCCTCACCCTATTCGATACCACAGCTTGAATCGGAAAAAGAAAGAACCCTTTTTTCCATCATCACTCTTTCGGTTACATCCATATGCAACACAGTGCACCATATTTGCTGTACAAAAGCACGATCGTACGATATATCACATAGACATTTACGTGGGGAAATTAAAAACTTTGAATGGCTTGGTTGAATAGAAGGGATAAATGTACGTCATATCCGTTTGTGGAACGCGGAATCTACCGATTGTTTGCGGAGATTGCCGAATAATTTTTCATTTAAAAAAGCGGATTTTAAAATTTAATTTAACATTTTTATGGTGTGCATACATAACAAATGCGTTTTGTTTATGACTATAATAATATCACACATTTGTACAATATAGGTGGCCTGTGACCTTTAAGATAGAAATGATGTTGATAAATTATGACAAAGGTACAAGCAAACTATACCAAAAAACTATCATGCATATTGTAAAAGCAACGATAAATCTGTCATTCACTACATAAATAATTTGAAGTTTAAAACTGAAAAAGGTACACGGAGTTATGTTATTTAAAAAAACAGCTGGAGCGTGAATTATATATCGAACTGAATAGAAATTTGACACTTACAACAACAAACGATTTCAATAAAAGACTCCTTCAAACTAATGAAGGAAAGTTAAGAGATGGAAGATTTCAAAGAAAGAATGTTTTGTGTGCTTAATTTTTTTCACCTGACGTTTGTCATGATTCTAAGAAGTAAACAAAATATTTACTTGAATCTGAGTTCAAGAGTGGACCTTGTTTACGAGATAGTGGGTTTTTCCGTAGGAAATATATCACGTCGCACGCCAAGTGATATTTTTATATAGAAAGGGATTTGGTAAACAATTATTTATTCCTGTATCATACTAGTCTTTGGTAATCTATGATCAGAGCTTACAGATATAAATTGAGAGGTTGTTGTTTTGCTGTTGTTTTGGGTTTAACGACATTTTCAGCGCAAGGTTAGCTGTACATGGCTGCCAGGATAACTGGTGGAGGAAGAATATGTGAAAACCCCGGTAATAACCACCGACACACGGGAAGCTACTGCCTAGCTTTCTCACATACCCAAATTGGCCTAGTCTTCTACTCGATCACAAATGGAATGCGGTGACATGGAAGTGATCGGTAAAGGCGAGAAATGGAGAATGCTGGACTGCCCAAAGGCTCATAATCTCCAAGCTCGTTATCCAGATTCGGCCTAACAGACGACCACAAGGTAACAAATGCCCAAAAAGCTGAAAGTCTCATGATTGAACGGGAGAATGTGAAACATGCATTTGCTTAAGAAATGTGCTGTCAACTAAATACAGTTGATATAAACTCCGAGAATGTTGGGGAAATCTGGGCATCCTTTAGATACTCGTTGTACTCAACTGCATCAAAACCCTATCATCGAGGCAATCGATCAACTGCTTCAGGTGGGAATCAACATAACACCTGATCAGACCAATGCTGACGGAAACTGTGAAAGCAGTTGGCCTATTGTCTAATGGCAAAGCACCTGGAGCAGATGTTATACCAGCAGAAGTCTACAAAGTCGGAGGCTCGGGCTCGCACATGGCAAAGACACCAACTGAACTTTTCCAGTCAATATGGACTAGGGAAACTATACCCAATGAGTACTAAGATGCTTTAGTCATCCACTTTTGCAGTCAGAAAGGCAAATGACAATGCTGCTATAACCATAGGGGCCTCTCCATGCTGTCAATAGCCAGCAAAATACTTGACAGAATTCTACTGAATCGTCTTATGCATTACATCAATCAATGGCTCATACTAGAGAGTCAATATGGCTTCTAAAAAGGATGAGAAACAACAGGCATGGCTTTTGCAGCTTGTCAACTCCAAGAGTAATGCCAGGAACAGAACTCCAACCTGTACAAAACATTCATGGACCTGACAAAAGCCTTTGACACTGGAAGCCGTGCAGGCCTTTGGAAGATCATGTCAAAATTTGGATGCCCAGAGAAATTTATCATGATGGTTCGGCAATTCCATGATGGCATGCGCTTGCTCATATCACGAAAAACGGCGATTCATCTGAACCATTCCCAATCACCAATGGAGTTAAGCAGGGCTATGTCTTGGCCACCGCCTTTTTCAGGATGATATTCTCTTCGGTGCTTACTGGTGCCTTCCATGACTGTGACACTATATGGACGTTAGATACCAGACTGACGGCCAGCTCTTCTATCTGAGGAGACTACAGGCAATGACAAAGTTTCAGGAAGTGACTGATCGTGATCTTATATTTATTGATGACTGTTCCCTGAATGGCAAATCTGAGTCTGACATGCAACACAGCATGGACCATTTCTCTTCAGCATGCGACAGTTTCGGTCTCACATCTAGTACTAAGAATACAAAGGTGATGCAGCAACCTACACCAGGAAAGCCTTACGTAGAGCCTACCATCACAGTAGATGGCCAAACCCCCATGCATTGGATAGGTTCACCTATCTCAGCAGGACACTGTCACATACAGTCCAAATCGTTGATGAAACCAACAACAGAATTGCTAAAGCAAGTTCGGCCTTTGGCAGACTACGTGCACTAAATCAAGGTCTACAACGACATTGTTTTGCCAAGCCTGCTGCATGCTTGCAAAACCGGGACGCCATGCCAAGAAGCTGAATTTTTTCACATGCACTGCATGAGAAAACTAATGAGGTTAAAATTGCAGGATAGTGTCGAAGATACTGAGGTTCTCACATGAGCAGGCATTCCAAGCATCCACACACTGCTGATGAAATCGTATTTGAGATGGGCATGCCATGTCACCACGATGTCAGATGAGTGACTACCAAGGAAGATCTTCTCTGGTGAGCTGAAGGAGAGAAAGCAATCTCAGGATGGTCAGAAGAAATGCTTCAAATATTCCATGAAGTTATCCTTCAAACACTTCATCACTATCTTGAGTCTTTGGAAGATCTCACACAGGATTGCTCCACTTGGCAGTCTTGTTCATACTGGAGCTACAGACTTTGAATGGAGAAATTGCAGAGACAGTGCAGAAGCAATAGAAAACCCAGAAATGCAGCACATCCTATTTTTTAAGCAAACCCAAGCAGAATCTCCTTTCAAGTGTACCACAGTCAGTTCAGAGCACAAATGGCTTGATCAGACACTTGTGTTCTCATAGAAACTAAACCAGTTAGGGATGTCATGTTCATCTTCAAACTCAAAGGACAAACAACCACAGGGTTTCACTATGTACATCATTTGTGTAGGAAAGGTTTGAACATCCTGAGTTGAGCCCAAGGCACAGGCTCCCACCATTAAAGTATTTCTCTTCAACTTGTGTCTCTGCTGAGAGACAGTTGCTCATTTGAAACATTGTTTGACCTTTGGTGAGACATGCCCTTGGCAAAAGTTGTTTTATATCTTGAAATTCTGACTATTTCACTGATGTTCAATTTATGTTATCGAAATAAATAATTTTCTAAGTCACAAATAGATTGATCCTTACTTTTAATATGTTTTCTTTCTTGATTCCATCAACTGGAGCCATGTTTACTGATCTGTGACAAATCTTATTATATCCCTTAATTAAATTTTGCAAAATATCAACCCATTTTCTGGTTTAATTTTGAATGAAATACTTCCAAATTTTGTTTTCACTTTTCAGACCAAACATATTTTGAGAAAATACATTTCACTGTATAATAATAATAATAATAATAATACATATAAATCTTTATTTATTAAAGGTAACTCAGTCAAATCAAAACAATCACTCTTGGGATCTTTTCTAAAATCTACTTCTTATGGACATTATTATGTTTTTCATATGCTTGCATATAATAATGTCTACCTACCATTGGTTATCCATCTTATTAATGCAGACCCTTCTGTAAGAAAATCTTGTTTTTACTTGACTATGTAATGTGCAATGAGATTGTTAGTCATTATTTCAGTTATTTTCCTTGTGTTACATTTAATTTGTTCGCACAGTTGATGAAATTTGTGTAAGTATCTGGAGATTCAGGATCATATCATGTATAGTATATTATATGCATACATTAGTCTTAGGCCGTAGTAAATATATCTGAGATACTGTTCTTCGTCAGTCATGTAAAATGGTATAAAAACATCCAGATAATACATTTTGTTTTTAAATTTTCTTGAGGTGTTGTCAAATAGTTTATTTTGGTTTTATAAGATTGAGAATGATGAAGTAAGTAATGATAATTTCAATGTTGGGCAACTTCCTTCAACAATCGATGAAATGTGTTTTTGATAAAGATGTCTTAATGAATGTATATTTGAGGAAGTTTTATATTTTACAAAGATGTTACTTACTTAACAAAACCATGAACCAGTTTTCATGTTATAATCCTTTAGAGACATAAATACTGAAGACTCAAAAATAGGAATTTATGAGTCATTACTGAATGCTGAATGTACATGGTACTCTGGTAGAGCATAAAGCATTTAAATACAAAATGCTGTCTGTAGGGTTAATTGAAGATCTCTTAATAGTATACTGGATAAGAGCAGTAATCAATTTATTTTAAAAATGAATTCTTCTTCTTTGGCAAAAGCTATGCATTAAATATTCTAGGACACAATCAATTGTTTCAAGCTCTTTGCTCAGTGTAGAAAATTGGTGTTCTTTATCCATTTGAACAAGCAAAGAATATGTATTCTCCATTATGTTATTTCAGCTTCTCCATTGGTCAGATTTGATTGCAAGCTCAGACAAGCAGCCACCCAATGGAAAGCTGTTAGACATTCCTGAGAAAGAGCGTAAGAGGCGGGAGGCGGTGTGGGAACTCTTCAAGAGCGAACTAGTCTACCTTATAGATCATCTTATGGTTATTAAACACGTATGTAATCCTAATGATCACAAACTGAGCTATTATACAAGAAATATACATTAAAAGGAAACTTTAATGGCTGCAAATATTACTGGAGTTCAATAACTAATGATAAAGAAACATTTTATATTGAATAACATGTTTTTTCATGCTTGGCAATTTTTGGTTCATTAGGAAACATTTGAAAAATATGAAAATTATGGTACACACTAGGCAGGTCCCATAAACTATGTCATTTTGCTAACATATATATATATATATATATATATATATATATATATATATATATATATATATATATATATATGCTATCATTGTAAAGTTTAAGATATCTATATCTATAATAAATATTGATTGTGCAGTAGACTACATCTGCCATTGTGCAGTAGATCACAGTGTTAGGTGATGACCTCTACCATTGTGCAGCAGATTAACTCTACCAATGTACAGTAGACTAACTCTACCAGTGTGCAGTAGTCTACCTCTGCCATTGTGCAGTAGACTCCCTCCACCAGTGTGCAGTAGACTACCTCTACCAGTGTGCAATAGACTACCTCTGCCATTGTGCAGTAGATGACCTCTACCACTGTGCAGCAGATTAACTCTACCATTGTGCAGTAGACTACCTCTACCGGTGTGCAGTAGACTACCTCTTCCACTGGGCAGTAGACTACCTCAGACTACTTCTGCCATTGTGCAGTTGACTACCTCTGCCATTGTGCAGTAGATGACTTCTACCATTGTGCAGCAGATTAACTCTACCAATGTGCAGTAGACTAACTCTACCAGTGTGCAGTAGTCTACCTCTACCATTGTGCAGTAGACTAACTCTACCAGTGTGCAGTAGACTACCTCTACTGGTGTGCAGTAGACTACCTCTTCCACTGTGCAGTAGACTACCTCAGACTACTTCTGCCATTGTGCAGTTGACTACCTCTGCCATTGTGCAGTAGATGACCTCTACCATTGTGCAGCAGATTAACTCTACCAATGTGCAGTAGACTAACTCTACCAGTGTGCAGTAGTCTACCTCTACCATTGTGCATTAGACTACCTCTACCAGTTTGCAGTAGACTACCTCTTCCACTGTGCAGTAGACTACCTCTTCCACTGTGCAGTAGACTACCTCTACCAGTGTGCAGTAGACTACCTCTACCACTGTGCAGTAGACTACCTCTTCCACTGTGCAGTAGACTACCTCTACCACTGTGCAGTAGACTACTTCTACCACTGTGCAGTAGACTACCTCTACCATAGATCCAAATAGGCCTAAGTAGCATAGATTTGTACATTTCAGTGTTTTATGGAGCCATTGAAGAAAGTACAGGTGGAAGGTTTCCTCATGTATGCAGAACCACCAGATATATTTAGCAATTTGGATGAACTCTGCTATGTGAGTAATTTAATTAATATTTCATTATAATATATTATTGAAGTAATAAATTTAATTTTATATAGTTTATGTTTAATAAAATTAACCAGAAATAAATCACTTTACAAATTTCATTTCCAATCTAAGGAAAATATATGCTTTTCATTTTTGGTTTCATCAATCTATATTTAAACCTTGTTGGTCCAACATCTTCAACACCATTGGCCACACAGACCAAAAATGTCAAGTTAATGGGGCAAACTTGATATATATTGTAGTAAATTATACTATGATTAGTGAACTAACTTTTTGTATGAACACAGGCAACCAAAACCTGATTTGGGGGCCTGTGGTTGGACCATTCTGATTTAAA
Organism: Megalonaias nervosa; assembly: GCA_016617855.1. Classification (NCBI taxonomy): domain Eukaryota; kingdom Metazoa; phylum Mollusca; class Bivalvia; order Unionida; family Unionidae; genus Megalonaias; species Megalonaias nervosa. The sequence goes on from JAECUM010002153.1 coordinate 59,817, forward strand.
CTATTGTCTGTAGGTCACATTATTTTTCCTCTTTTTCAAGCTTGCATTCATGAGATCAGTTTTATCACATCTGTCTGCTCTGTTTATATATTGGCATTATGAAGATTAAAATATTCTATTGTACACAATTATGATAAATATAGCATGTTTGAACTTCTAATTCCTACCACTTAGTGAGGGACAATAAGTGTAAATGTATATGTTATTGTATTACATATATGAATTTGTAAATTTAATTTTCTCAGTAAGATCCCAAAACCTTTATGCTTTTTTTTAAACTTTTTCTCCTTCATTTATATTTCCAGGTCAGTTACACATTTTGTAAAGATTTTATCTCGGCCCTGGTAAAGGACATGACCTTTGGAGACTTCGGTCGTACCTCAGTATTAATCAAAGCATTTCAGCGGGTAATTGTGTGCTTTCTTTAATTTTGCACCATATATCTTGTTCTCTTATCAATGTTGATATGTGATGTCAATTGATGTTGTTGCTTTTTGTGACATTATGCTTCACAGCTTTCACAAAATTTAACTTTCTGAAGCATGCTATATTGTCTGCTAGAGATCCAGTCTATGCAGTGAAAACTGTCATAAACATGGACTTTTTCATCATAGTGCAATTTTGAGGAAAGCTCTTGCTTTTAGTTCTAAATGGATAATCACAGAAGATGTTTTTCCAGGTATCCAGTAAGTACCTGCATGTTTCGCATGTGCCACTTCATGCACTCTTCATGGAAATTTCCTTGAAATGATATGTGCAATCTGACCATGCAGTTTAAATTGTTTGTTTACCTGTCCACCTTTGCCAGTTCAATTTAATATGGATCATGAGTGTCTTTTTTCACGGTGTATGATCCAAAATAACATTATCCCTTGTTGAAGCTGGTCTCTTTTTTGAGTTAGATTCATTATATATATTTATATTTATCACATAGTCAGTATACTTTGCCTTTAGTGTCTGCTGTTTCATATTTTTGATATTATAACATGTGAACATATCACTTTATGTGATTCTGATTGGTCCAAATAAGCCCATGAAACTTTTGTACAGTATTCTCTTTACTGATTGGCTGCAATTATGGAAGAACATTTTTAACCCTTCCTTCTGGAATGTTTTGTTGTCAATGAACATTTTGGCTGCCATTTTTTTGATTCAATTCACAAAAGGAATTGGGGGAAATATGGTCTTGTCTGTCTGATTATGGCCAATTTATGACCGCAGGGGCATGTTATGTCATGTATAACATATCATAACATGAAAAATGGCTAAAACCCCAAGACAAGAACAACAACCACAACAAGTAAAACTAAGGGTATTGCTCAGTTCATAGCAAATGTGTAAGTTGGGGTTGAAGGGGGGGGGGCGGTAAACCTGAAGCATGGAATTCACCCTATATACAAGCGTGGCTTAAATGTCAACTTACAGAAGTAAATAAACTCACCTCTGTTTACAGATGAACATGGACATAAACCAGACTCCAAACTGAGAGAAGTTTATCCAACTACTGCATATCTACGCAGTAAATATGTGATGCAATTCTGAGTCAAAAATGAAATTTGTTTACATATTCTGTAGTCTGCTGTTCCAAGTCAGTACTGCAAATATCTGGTCACAAATATATTACAGTAAATATGGGAATTTCTGCATCCAGGAAACCTTCTTTCAAATGAATATTGCAATAATGTAATGTTTAGTTGTGAAAGTGACATGTTAGGTTATGTAAACATGGACCGTCTACTGCATTTTAACCATTACTGCATCAAGCAATGTGAAATCATGAGCATTGGTCATTTTTTTGAAAATTGATTTTGTTTGTGTAAAATGTTCTGTTTATTCGGAAGGACACTTGTTCTTTTACTTATAGAATGTAAAAAAATGCATAATCTACTTTTAAATGTAAATACTATTTCAACTTTGTTTGGGACTATTTTTTTACACACAACAAATGAAAGGTGAAGTTATTCATTCTTCTTTCTATCTAAATAATTTCCACTGAAATAAAAACTATGTGATAAAAAGAATCTCAGATGGGTAATGATTTAATATTAATATTGATTTAATTTATGAAACAAGTTGAATAATATCCAGCTTTTGCAAGCATTATTGAGCAAAAGCTGGACATTATTCAATGAGTTTCATAAATTTAATATTAAATCATTACCCATATTCAACTCTTTTCATAAATTCAATATTAAATCATTACCCTTTTGAGATCCTCCATATATGGTCTAAAAATAGTGTATGTTGCCATGGTCCACTCCTGACAAACAAATTTTATTATACTTGTACTCATGTTTTCTAAGACCATGGGATTATTCTGAGTGCATAATTTTGCATTTGAATCCTGTGGTACTCATACTGAGCTAGATACCTGCGGCACCTGGTAAATATTTAATGCTTAAAGAAACTAAGTCATAAGCCAACATAATTATTCCCAATTATTCTTTATTCAACATATGATCCTATTGATCAAATATTGGGACTATTTCATAGAAATTTATGTCTACACTGAATACAAAAGTTTTTTATTTTTACTTCTTTAAGAACTCTTCCCCATGTGCTCATGTTCAAACATTTAAGGAAATTTTCAACAACATAATTTAAAACTTTATTTATCTTCATTCTTTAAATTTCTAATTTCAGTTTTCATCGCACTCAAAGGATGGTGCAGTCTTTCACTCATACTGTTTAAACTACACTAATGCCTTAAATTATCTTGAACAGTTACGGAAAAGTGATGACTTTTGTGAATTTGAAAAGGTGAGTGAATCCTACCACACACTAGATAGTTAGGTGAAAATGTTATCAGTACATGGTAAACTCTCAGATTTTATGATAATAAATGAGATTTATTCATATTTTTATTACTAATTAATAAATAATTAAAATAACTTCAAATTTTGTTACATTATCAACTCTCAAATTTAATAATAGAAAAGTTAAATTTATTCATTTTTGTTTTTTATATTTATTTCATTATCACTTATAACTAAATAAATAAATAAATAAATAAATAGACCAGTTATGTACCCATAGTATATTTCACATTATGTATGAAAACAATGTAACTGGATCTGTTTCTTTAAAACTTTGTTTCAGAGTAATTTTGGTAATGTTTCAAAATCTTCATTTCAAAATAAGAATGATTTGAAATACAATTTTGGAGTAAAATTTGAAAAAAAGTTAAATAAATGTGCATTAGTACAATATTTCCTTTGTTGAATCTTTTATGAACTGTCTTCATTCCATGGTAAATCCAAACCCAGAACGTGTATATCTACATAAGTGTGTTAGAAATGTAAATTTAAAGAGATTTTATGGGTAACATGGAATAACTATTGAACTGGATATTTTTCACTGCTGTAATAAAAAACCATCTTTTATGAAGTAGTGGTGAAAATAGATGATAAGTTGGTACAAATTAGCAGTATGAGAAAACTTTCCAGTACAGAGTACCAAAAGCTGGATGAAACACAAGAAATAAATATCTAAAATTACATAGTCATCTGATAAGGAGTATCACATACATATTCATCAAGTATGACACACATATTCATCAAGTAAAGGGTATGACATATTCATCAAGTAAAGAGTATGATATATTCATCAAGTAGAGACATACATATCAAGTGTGGCATCCATATTCATCAAGTAAACAGTATGACATACAGTCATCAAGCATGACATACATACTGGTCAAATAAAGAATATGACATACATCAAATTAAGAGTATGACATACATATGCATCAATTATGACACATATTAATCAAGTAAAGAGTATGACATACATATTCATCTAGTAAAAAGTATATCATACAGTTTCATCAAGTAAAGCGAATGACATACACATTCATCAAGTAGGACATACATATTGATCAAATAAGGAATATGACAGTAAAGAGTATGACATTGATATCCTATTTGTTTATATTTAATAGTGGTGTGAGCAGGACTCCCGATGTAACCGACTCCAGCTGAATGATTTATTAATCAGTCCCATGCAGCATTGCACCAAGCTTCCCCTTCTATTGAACAATGTCATGAAGTACACAATAGATGAAGATGAGAAGGAACAACTTGCAGAATCTTTAGAGAAAGTGGAGGCTTCTCTTCGTATGTAAACAATTAGAACAGGGAAGATAAATATTGTCTGGTTCTATACTGATGCCATGGACCTATTCATAAAATAAAACTAAGTTAGGTTGTCAGACCAGGCTACCTTGTTAATTATACAAAGCATTGTTCTGTCTGTTGAAAATACTTGCATACATGTTATTCTGCCTGCAGTAGGTCAAAAATATCGTTTGAAAGCTGTCAACCACACATACCCTTTCATAGTTGATATCTACCACTTTAAAAAATGTAAAGATTATTTTAAAAACTGTATTCTCTCCACACATTACAGAAGCCTGCCAGAACAAGTTTACTGGGGACTGAAACTGTTCTGCCAGTGTAACAACCAGTGCAATGACGTGTGCTGTGTAATTGGATTAAGAATTATTGAACAATGGCTAATATGTGTACACCACAAACTGTAAATTTTTGACCATGTTATTGTAATTTGGAGAGTTAAAAGCCAAAGACAAAGGATTTTCTTTTGAGGTTGTATAAGTCATAAAGGGATCAAAGGTTATCCATAATAACTTTTGAGTCTTTGATTAAAACTTGGTCAGCATTTAGAAGAGGTGAAATATAAAGGAGAGATCAACCAAGAAATGACTGCAGCATAAACACTTGAGTAAATATTTTAATTTTTTAAGGAATATTTAAAGGCAGTTCTTATTTTATTTATTGTACAATTCATGTCAGAGTGCCAATACATGCACTTTCTTCCAGCACTAATAAAACACTGGTTAAGAAATATTACAATGAATTTATCATTGCTTGGAAATCTGAGTTTAAATGTGTGCAAGCAAGTGGCAAAGATCCTAGGCAGGCATTGTGTGTTTTATGCAATGTGGATTATGAAATAGTATATGGAGATATCACTAGACCTATGCAGACTCCATTGCATTGGAGCAACAATTCTTCTGTAATAAATCCACCCATTTTGAATGCCTTGTTATAGAGTGAATGAAGAGTAATAAAGTTGCACTTCCTGAGACTTTCTTTGCAAATTTTGTGGCAGAGCACAATTTAACATTTCTCATTGCAGACCATTTTATTGAACTGGTTTAAGTTATGCTTTGACACTCCAAGATTGCACAGAAATTTTCATGGCAGTATACAAAGACAACAAATATTATTACTCAGGTCCTAGCCATCGATGGGACAGAAAAGTTGAAAATATGTGAAGCAGTCAGAAGTTCAGCATTATGATTGAAAATATATATTATGGCAAAAAAATGCATTTGTTTTGTTTTCAATCCCCTTAAAACATATAAGACCGCTCCAGTGGCAAAAGTGGTTAGAGCATCCACCTTGGATGCAGAAGCTCATGGTTTCAAACCCTGGCCAAGTCATAACAAAGACTGATAAAAATGGTACTAACAGCTGCCCCACTTGGTGCTCAGCATTAAGAGGTTAGTGTTAGGACTGGTCAGACTGGTGTCAGGATAATGAGACTGGATGGGACATGATGCCACATGTCTGCAGCATGATGCCCCAGTGCTAGACATCATTATTACTGCCACACTGCAGACATCATAGCGATATGACTTAAATTTTTAAAGCTACATTTAAATCCAAACACACACACACACATCAAACATGTAAAATTTATGTTGGTAACAAAATCTACTAGTTTAAAGCTGATCTACTGATCAGAATTTTGAAATCTACTGATTTTATGTCCTTGTTCTGACACATGTATGTACATATAGAAATGTAGTATTCATAAAATAAATATTCTTCCTATCACTGGAAGTTATTTTACCTCTGCATCTGTAGACAAATGACCATGCTACTACAATTTTTATGGGAGTTATTTATTGCCCTTTCTTCCTTGAGCTTAATGCATTGGATGAAACAATCATGTTGGCACATCTAGTCCAACAGGTTTGAAGTGATTGCCATGAAAGTTGTTAAATATTATAGTCATCATCTGAACTAGCAAATACATGGACAAATAACTTTGCTTCCACAAGTTTTATAAGAGTTATTGCCCTTTGCAGAATCTTGTGAACACAGCTGGTCAGTTTTCAATGGATTGCCATGATAATTGGCCATCATCTTAATATTTCATGATATCAATCACTTTGCTCCTGCAATTTGTTTTTATTGTTATTGGCATTTTTGTCTTGTGGCCTTAAACATTGTCTGACACAATCTAATTGGCATTGATGGAGTGCAATGAAACTTGGCACCTATTATGGTCATCACCCGCCAGTGCAACTAATCTTAAAAATTTCACTTTATCTCCATGAAACTTACCATCATAGGTGTGTGTGTTTTTATCTTTGTGCATCCCATATCACCAGGGATCACTGTCCACATTTATTTCACTTCTTAGTTTGTATAGACCTTATTTATTTATTGATTTATATGTTTGCCTTTTGTTTTTCAATAAACACAATAGAACAGCTTTTCAAAAATGTATAAAAGAAACACCAATGGAATAAAGCTATCCAAAATATATGTAGGATGCATATAGGTGGATACTAAATTACCTGTCCACTTAGGTATGAGAAGAAAGTTTAAAATAACAAAGGAGCAAGTTATGATAAATAAAACATTACAATTTTAGTGTTATAAAAATTATTATTAAATGTGTTGTAACCAGGCTATGAATATGCAAATATTGCAGGCAAAACTTATTTATTCTACTAAACATGAGTTCAGTTCAGTACATGCCAATTCAACTGTGAGCATATGTACATTTTTAACATTTTGTCAAAAATTTATTTTCTTAGGGGGTTTCTTTCTTCAGTTTTTTTTTCTCCCCTAAAGCTAGTGTTATTGTCTTTTGTCTTTTCAGAGCAACTAGAAGACAAGATGAAGTGGGTGAAGAACTTTGAGAGGGTTCAAGAAATCCAACGCCAGCTGGTCTGGCCATCTGTTACAGAACTTGATGCCAGGGTTTTTATACCAGAGGTACTTGTTCAAAATTTATGTATAACATAACTTTCAAACTTATTAGTGTCATTGTATTGTCATAAAGTTGCATGTGACACTGACATAACTAAGCAATATGCACATTGTAACATAACACTTAGCAATGATGCATGTCAATATGTACATTGTTGCAAAAATTGTCAGCATGACATAACAATGATGCATACATGTAGTAATACATGTAGTAATATAGAGACTGTAACAGAACACTTTGCAATAATGTATGCCAATTTGGACAGTATCGAATTGCCAGTGTAACATTACACTTTCTGATGATGCATAACAATATGCACAAAGTGTTACAAAAGTTCAGTGCAATATAACACTCAGCAGCAATGCACAGTGTTGCCATGAAATTTATAAAATAATCTAATATGACACTTTCTGCAAGCAGCTAGCAGCACACAGTATTATTTAAATGATACATGTTATATCAAATGAACACTGAAATTGGATGTTCTTTTTATTTTGCATTAATTGTGCAATAAAAAAATCATATGGCAAAAAAAATGCAAATTTCCTGTCACTGAAATGTAAATTATATGTCAGTAAATTACATGTCAATAAAATGTAAATTACATGTCAGCCAAAAATTACCATAAGCTGGTAATTCACAAGTGATCAGTCACTGCTTTAAAAACACCACTTTTGTACATTACAAATTATTGCCAGATAGGATGTATCTTCATAAATGGAATTTTTATTTTGTGTCCCTGAAAAAAAAAATACATTGGTGTAAAAAAAATTTTTATGAAAAGAAAATTCAAAACTATCTTAACATTATTATTGATTTTGAAAAAATGCTGGTATGCACAGTAAAACCTGTCCTGAAAGACCACTCTATGAGAAACCAACTGTCAAGACAGACCAGTTCTCATTTGTGGATTTATTGATTTTATGGGGGGGGGTTCACTCTACAGATATTATATACTTCTGACAGAGTGACGTATGTAAGGTGAGGTTATTTGCATTTGCAACATTGCACAATGGAGAGATTATTGGTATACCTATATACTACTTTCATGTACTGTGGTTGAAATTTCTTTATATATCTTACTTGTGGAAATGGTACATGGTCTAAGAACACAGCAAACCAAAATGACATCTCCTATGTGCTCAATAAGTAGGTAGAATTAGGCTAAAGTATACTGTCTTTAGCAGTTATTCAAATAGGGAAAATAAATTTTGCCAGAGCAGGGAATACCAGATTCTGAAAGTGCAATGAATGAACTGCAAAATGTATCAAAATTAAAAAAGGTGTTGGCTTTTTTACAAATTACCTCTGAAATCCAGGAAGTGAAAATGTCCAAAAAGAGCTAGCACATTTTTTCAAAGGTAAGGCCAAGATGTATACACTATAAACCATATTACACATCAATCATACACCAAAAGGGAATTAAAAGTTCTTTTAACAATACCTAAGATATACAGTGTCTGTTTTAGATAGCTAGGATAACCAATGAGGAAATTCTGGGAAGTTGTTTTTCTTTAAAATCTAACTGTATGCAAAATATGAAACTGTTCTTTTTCTTTAAAAATCTAACTGTATGCAAAATATGAAACTGTAATGTTATGACTTATATTGAGAGATCATCTGCTTTAAGTGACCATTATTTTTTGGAAAAAGGGGTGGTCTTTCAAGAAAAGTCTTTTTACACCAATAATAAGTCCATGTTTAGCTAATCCCAGACTTATAGAAATTGGTAGCAACAGCTTAATAATAGAATGTTATATGTAATCATGACACATCCCAAACTGGGAAGGACCTGGGCTAGTAACAGATGATTTGTGGTGACCATAAATTGAATCTTCAATGTACCTGGATTGAAGGAATTGGATAGAACTTGTCCTTTCTTTTCTGTAATTTTTCTTTTTGTTTTCTTACAGTTTTTGAAATCCACATTACTCAAACAACCATGTGAAAGATTGCTTGCCTGTCCAAAACGGCAGCTTATACATGAAGGACAGCTGTCTATGGTCGGTGAGTTGAGATAGGATTAGAAATAACATCACTATGAAGGATGATATGCGCACGATGTGGTTTCCTGAATAATATAATTTTCAGTTAATAAGTTCTTCAAGTTGGGTAAGAGTTGAAAAATTAAACTTAATGTAGAAAGTGTTGCCAATTATCATCATGAAGAACTAGTCAGATTATTTCTTAAGTGGGAGAACTATTTGTTCTCATATTTTAAGTTTTACTACTGAAAGGGCATCTTTACTCATAAACAAATCTAAGACAGACATCAGATATCAGTTAAGGAGATAACTTGGCATGGACCTGTCACTGATTGAACTATCACACCATGAAAGTCTTTCAGAGATGAAAAAGTCTGAAATAAATCCTTGATCAGAATCTTTTTTTTAAAATTCTTATTTGACCCAATACAAAAATTATATGACTTTTTTAAAGTACTCCATGACTTAATAATTTTTTGACAAATTTTCCTTAAAAGTAAAATTAACAATATTTCATGCTCCTCTGATATGTCAAAATTGGATAGTGGACAGAATCCTCTGATATGTCAAAATTGGAACAGTGGACAGAATCCTATTATATGTCAAAATTGGAATAGTGGACATATCTTCTGATATATCAAAATTGGAACAGTGGACAAAATCCTCTGATATGTCAAAACTGGATTAAGGAACAAAATCCTCTGATGTGTCAAAAGTGGATTAGTGGACAGAATCAGAATATATGTGAAAATCAAAGTGGCTGAGCATGATAGTTTCTGGTTTGATATATTATGCAGTCATGAAAATTATTAAGAATTTGTGGCATTTATGGTATACAGATAAATTAAAATTGAAATTGTGATAGAAAATATCAAAAGTGAAAGCTTATAAAAACTTTGTTCACAGAACACTTAAAAATTGACAGCTATTCCTTAGTGAGCTTTAAAAGAAATTATACGGTACATGCCTGAATGTTGTTATATTAATTATTTGATTGAATTAAATATAAGGACATATAGATGTAAAGTTGTTTTTTTTAAAACTTGCTTTAAGAAACAATATTTAAAATGAGTATGAGTGAAAACATGTACATGTACATCATCAGATAAAAGGTGTATTAAAGAAAAAGGAATAAAGGTCACATAGTATACAGAGAATAAGCGTCATATTACAATACTGTGATTTCTTTTTGTTTCAGAGTCTACAAAGACGTCAGATGTCTACCTATTTCTTTTTGATGATATTTTGCTCATTACTAAAATGAAGAAACCAAACAGGAAGGTAAATACGTTGTTTTTTTAGTGATGCTGAGATTTCTTAAGAAAATGTATTGTCTCATTGTTAGGTGATTTTAACAGCACTTTGAGTGTATTACTGACTAAGTGGCTATACCAAACCATGCCAAGGAAATGGGAGGTAAGTGCCTTTCACAGGGACACATGGAGGCAACTGATCTGACTTGTCTTGGCAGGTATTGGACATACAACCCTTGGATTATGAGTTTGATGCTCCACACATGGAGCTATGTTTGCTACCTCAAAAAAGTGATCATGATTATGCAGATAATGGTTGATGAGTCTCATTGACTTGCTGGTGGTAATGCATACATGCAAATACTATTCCTTATGTACATTCATCAGCAAGGTATTAAGTATATAAATTGTCAGGATAGAGTATATTTATACATAATGGGCTTGATATCCCTTAAACATTATTGTACATGACAAAATGTTAGTGTTGTCAAATTTTTGTGAACACTGTTGATTCAGTAAGTTAGCCAGCAACTGAAGGTAAATAGGTCAGCAAATATTTTCTCAGATTTCATGATTGACAGCATGTGGATTAATTAAGATAGAAATCAAGATCAGAAACAACAAAAGTGATAGTTTCATATAAACTTCGTACACAGAATACTCAACACTTGACAGCTATTTAGTTTGTTACTGGCTATACCATGCCTTCTATTGCTTTATTTGTGCGAGTTACAGTAAATGGATAAATTAGGATAGAAATGATTATAGAAAACATCAAAAGTTAAATCTTAATATAAATTTATTGCACAGAACACTCAATAATTGCAGCTATTTGTTAGTGATCTTTTAAAGAAATTATGCATGCATGAAGCCAAAACAAGGCAAATATATTTTACTATCAATAATGATAATTTTTTTGTATAGATAATTCCTGAATGATGTCATCGGCAGATATATTTGTGGTATGCTGGCAGATTTACTGTTGAGTTTATATGGTGATAGGAAGTTGAAATAAATTCGTTGAATCTCAAGATACTATTACAATAAATACATACATATACAGAACGCAAATCAGGCTTTCTGTTATTATCTACATTTGCAATTTATAAACTGATTTTGCTTCAGTGTGCCTTGTTAAAAATGGTCAGTTTTGGTGGTCACATATAGGAGAAACTGCCAGGTTGCCCATTGTCCAGTTAAAACGGGCAGAATATCATCTGCTTGTGACCTTATTGGGAAGCATCTATTGGCTGCTCTTCATCTACAGTACTCCCTTCATTATAACAAAATTAAGGCAATTATGGTCATGCTAGAAGTAAAATTACATGTACCTTTAGTATAAGGCATTCTCACTATAAGGCAGCATTCTGTATGGCTGCCATAGACAGTATTATATTGAGGAAGTATTGTATCATGTACTTCATTACAAGGCAGTTTCACTATAAGGCAGTATACTCTATGGCTGTCATGGTCAGTGTTATATTAAGGGAGTATTGTTACATGTATTTCATTACAAGGCAATGTTACTATAAGGCAGTATACTATATGACTGTCATGGTCAGTGTTATATTAAGGGAGTATTGTTACATGTACTTCATTACAAGGCAATGTTACTATAAGGCAGTATCCTCTATGGCTGTCATGGGCAGTGTTATATTAAGGGATTATTGTTACATGTACTTCGTTATAAGTATTCACATTATAGGGTGTTACACAATATGGCTCACATGTACAGTGTTATAATGAGAATACTTTTTCATGCATTTCATTATAAGGTTATCTCAATGTAAGGCAATATACATTCTGGACAATATTATTATGAGGGAATTCTGTACTGTACTTAATGTAGAAAAGCATGTAGGTTGTGTTATGTATGAAAATACCTACATTTCTTATTATTTCTATTTGCTCAGCAAGAGATTATAGGAAATACTGATCTTTTTTCTATTTCTCTGATTAAATCGTGGGACAAATTTAACTTTGTGTATAATTGATTACAATTATGTAAAAAAAAAATTGTTTTGAAAACAAGAAGATGGAATTTTCCATTTATAATTTCAGTGAGAAAGAAAATATAATCTTTCTTTTCATGCTTTAATTGATGATTTACTTGTGAAGTATATTTTTTTTTATATGAAGTTAAGACAGACAAATAAATAATCTGTTTGCAGTTTTGATAATTAAATTTACAAGTCATTTATCCTTTTTTATAGAAGCAATCAGTGAATGATATCAATCATGTAAAGACTACCTCAACGGGGCAGGGTGACAAGGCCTGTTACATAGTACACAGGCAGCCTATAGCACTGGACAGGTTTGGGTTGCATGATATCAATGCAACAGAGGCAGCAGGTAATACACTGTATCAGAGGTGCGCGTTATTACCAGTATACTAGTTTACCGTTGTATTTTTTCAAGTGGTACATACCACAGTACTTTTTCACTGTATAAGTACTTCGGTAGTTTCTGTCGACAAGGAATGTGTGTAAATTCCCAAGTAACCTTGTTAGGAATTTAATGCTATTAATTGCACATTTTTGTTTTACATGACAAAATAATTCAAAACATTAGTCATTTTTTACAAAACAGTTGTATTCGTCACAAATTAATTTTAAATATTACAAAAATATAATTATATTCATGATTCATTAAGCATGTGTTTGATGATTAAAGTAAGTCAACATGGTGGCTAAATGAGATGTTTTGAAAGAGTTTTGGTTCAAATCCACCTTTTGGAAAAATGTCAGATTAAAAATAAAAAATATGTGTCAGTTGTTAGTTATTTTCTAACGTATGGTTAATGTGTTAAGGACAAATATTCGTTTGTAAGACTGCAAATCATCCTAAGATTTTCAGGAAAGCAGTTGAGTTCTGTGAATTTTACATAATTTCTCAAGTCCACTAAATATTTTCTCATTTACTGAGTCTGTGTGTTTTTTATTTACAGCCCCTTTCTGATAAATATCTTGCTAGGGTGTTGTCATCCCACTCAAAGTTTTCCTGCCTATTATATCAATAGTATATCTAGGAGACTTTATGCCTCAGTGTCAGCAAACTCCTAATTTTATCAATAAGCTGTCTAATGTCATCAAAATGTCTTTCATAGGGAGTCAGCTAAAGTGCAGGCTTAATCAACTCACATTAATGACAGTTTTTATATTACACCTTATACAACAATTAACATGCATTCAGCACATTTATCTCCTATAAAGTATGGACCATTTAATGGGCGGGGGGATGTGATTTTCTTTTGAGCAGGGATGTATTATTATCTTTTATCTCAAGGTATCTCTTTTCTTCCAATAATGTAATGTATTGACTCTAAGAAATAATTTAAATGAGGTACATGTAATTAATGTAATGCATTGACCTTTCATTAAGATTCATTTAAAGGAGGTACATATATTTGCATAAACCAAGATAATTAGGTCACATGAGAGTCTTTATAGCTTTATAAACAATTTTTAAAGCATTTTCAAAAATAATTCATGACATTCTTCTAAAATTCAAACTCAGCATCTAATAATAATGATCATGACATCATGTTCTTTTTTCAGCAAATGGGGTGAAAAATGCTTTTGTTCTGGTACAGTTCAGTCGGTTTCAACAAATAATTGGAGTGTACACATTACAGGCACCAAATGAGATGATAAAGGTGAGACTTTTGGTTCTCAATTTATTAATTTATAAAAATTGTGTACACTTTTATGAATGAGATTCTCAAGGTTTGCGAATTATCCAACTTATTTCATAAATTTGATTTTAAATGACCATGAATGTAAGATCCTGTGTTTACATTATTTTTCAGGCAATTTGGGTGAGTCAGATCAAAGATGCAAAAGCTAAATATAATGAGGAATGTGTAAGTCACCAAAATCCCATAAAAGATGTAAAAGAAATCAAACAGGAAGTGGCTGAGAGGGCTACATCCACGGAAACAGCTTCTTTCAAAAACTCCCCAACAAGAAAACGATCATCAAGTGTTAGACCCAAACTGGAACATGGGAAATCCTTATCCATGGATGCAGTATACCTTTGAAACAGACATCATTGAGCATAACCATGGAAACAAATAGTTGAGCAAATGTGTCCTGGTCAATCACACTAAATTTAAGATCATTGGGAAAGAAGGTTTGGCCAAATGGAAAAGTATGTAGGCCTGATAACTTTCCACCATTCATATTATGAATATTTTGAAGAGACTGGTTAGTCCTCCAGTGATGCACAATGACTGAATACACAGAGGGTCACAAAATGTGGCCATCATTGATTTTATGCCAGTGATTGCTTTTAAAACCATTACTGAGGTGATGAAAGTCATATTGTACGTTAATACACGAAATTATTGGTCATTGTTGGAGTGACAAGGTCATCACAAACATCACAAACATTCATGAATTCCAAAATGACAGAACTAAGTAATTTTCTGTTTAGTTCATCACCAAAGTGATAAATGTCACAAGCAAGGTCATCACCATAGTGACAAAAGTCATACTTTTGTTCAATACCTGGCCCTGCTTTCACAAAACTTTTAAATCTAACTAAGTACTCAACTCAAATGTTGTCCCCTTGTAAACTATGTATATTTTCATTTAAATCAGCATTTTTAGTGTTGAGTTGCAAATAAGAACCTTTTTTCAAAATAGTCTTTATTGCAGTTATAATCATGTAGTTTACCAAATTCAGCATGCAGAACTGGAGCTGAGTTTGTACTCTATTTTGAGATGTTTTATGAATGCAGGACCTGCTTGACAGAAAATGTCATGCTTTATGGTTCATTGCTGAACAGAAATCCTATATTAGGTCATAAATGTTGAACAAATAGACCGGTGCACAGAAAAGAGAATTTGTCATGTTTCATTCCAGTGGCAGGTCCAGTGACGGGGGTTCCAATTTACCAAATCAGAGATAATGATATCTGTTCAATAGCATAGTATTTGCTATAAACAGCAAAGATTTTATTAAGAGAATTTTACTACTTCAGATAAATAAGTTTCATTTTGTAGTAATACTTGTAATTCTCAAATATTTGTAGCCAAGGTCAAATTTTCAGTGGCAGACCCTGAATCCAAAATATAGACAGGGGTCAGATTTCGGTGTTTAACAAGGTTCAATAAATACTTCCATTTTGCTGTTACAGCAATTTCTAATGCAAATACAAATCATTTTGTGTTGTAACTCTTTTCCTATTTATATCAGTTACTAAGATTATTTATTACTTAACAGACAAAACATCATTTAGGTAGAAAATGAAACAGTTGATAGCAAATCTAGCCAGTTAAAATCACTGACTGGACTGAGGAAAAGTGATTCAAAGTTATAGTGGATGGTATAGATCTCAAACTCTGATCTGTGTGAATCGTTATGTAATTGTGTTTGAGGTGCTATGTTTGTCTGACTATGAAGCAGTGTGCAAGACTTACAGCCTGACACCTAGGCAATTTTCACTATGACTATTATAGCTTTACTATCATTCATATAATGTTTGTGAATTTCTTATGAACATCCCAATAAAGCCCTTTATTTATGGATCACATGACACAGGAAAAGGGTCAAATGCTGGCTCGTGAAAATATTGAACATATAATGAATGGCTCCTTTAATGATTATAATATATGAAACAAAACAATTTTTGAGTACAAAAGGAAACCTGCTACAAACACTCTGGATAATCACAGTGTTACACCTGGGTTTGTTCTGAGTTTTGTTGGGTGTAGTCATCTTTGTTGTGTTGGTGTAATTCTGATATTTATCACAGATTACTCTCAATATCACAGGTGCCATAGTGATTCAGCATATTACATATTTAAATGACCCTTGTTATAGAAGTTCACAGAATACCAAAGCTATCCACTTCATTGTAAGAATTCATTTCGAAGTTAGTGTCTTATGCACACATGACTACACTACACTATACTACACTTCTAGTACTTGCAAATATAGATAGCACACCATTCAAGTAGATTTACACTATTTTTTATCCACTTCATATGCAGATTGTACTGTACATGAAATACTGAGATAAATGTTTCCTTGACAAGGCAACATCAAATAACTAGAGTGCTCAATTAGAAACATTACAATATAGCAACTTTGTTAAAATAAATACTAAAATTAGGTCTCTTGTTGAAAATTTGTGTTATATGAAGGAGTTACAAAGATTTGTTTAAGTTTATGAAATCATTAAAAGTTACAAGTGGAAGCATGTATATTTTGATGCAACTGTCATAAAGCAGAGTCTGTTATGTTTTGACGCTGTATGTTGGTACATTTGTTCCCCAGTTTTACATACAATAACTCAGTTCTTTGCCATCCATTGACAGTGACCAAAATTTGTGGATGGCTTGCACTTTCAGTATAGGAAGAAGCCTGTCATTTCTGGGGTTGAAAGACAAAGGTCAATGTTACTAGCTGAAAGAACAAAAATGGTTTACACATAGTGTTTTGTGTTGTGGGTAAAGAAGAAGCCTATCAATTTTGGGACCAAAGGTCAAAGTCACTCTGCATGAAAAAATAGATTCTGCATAAAAAGAACTTAAGTTTTTAACCACATGCCTTCACCAAAATTTGTGGATGACTTGAAGTAAGCAAGAGATCAGTTCATTTGGAGGTCAAAATGTCAATGGTAAAGATCATATTTGCTAAAGAAAAATGTGTTTTGCTGAATAGCTTTGTTCTAAAACAAGTTCCTTAGAAAACTTTATGGATGGCTTGCACTGAGGGTAATAAAGAAGCAGAATCTGGCATCTAAAGGTCAAAGGTTATGGTTATGATAAGTCTGATAAGATAATAATGGTTTCAACATAGCAAGTTTAGCTTAAGACCTCAAACCTTGACTAAAAGATCCAGGTCATTGGCCAGTAATCTCCAGACATCAAACCTTGACCACAGATCAAGGTCATTGGCCAACAAATCTCCAAACCTCCAACATGGATCAAAGATCCAGGTCATTGGTCAGTAATCTCCAGAGTAATCCATGCCAAACTGCTGTCTTCATGGACCACATAGAGGAATATTAAACACAGGGTAGACATGTCCATATAATGTGCTGTTAACAGTACTCTTGCTATACAATATGATAACAGTACTCTTGCTATACAGTATGTTAACAGTACTCTTGCTATACAGTATGTTAACAGTACTCTTGCTATACAGTATGTTAACAGTGATCTTGCTATACGATATATTAACAGTACTCTTGCTTACAATATGTTAACAGTACTCTTGCTATACAATATGTTAACAGTACTCTTGCTATACAATATGTTAACAGTACTCTTGCTTACAATATGTTAACAGTACTCTTGCTATACAATATGTTAACAGTATTCTTGCTTACAATATGTTAACAGTACTCTTGCTTACAATAAGTTAACAGCACTCTTTGCTTACAACGTGTTAACAGTATTCTTGCTGTACAATAGATACCATAGTTGGACTCTCATTAAAAGTTTTAAAAGTAATAACATAGTCTGTGAATCAGGGACTAGAAAAAAAGCCTTTCTCAGCTCAGAGAAATGTTTGTATAGAACATAATAAATTTAAAATTTAGAAGATTTAACATCAAGATCATTACAGTTACTATCACTGACAAATAAATGCTGTACCATATATACTCATGTACAAGTTGACAGTGGTGTCACTAGGGGGGTGCGGACCACACCGGGTGACAATATCAGAGGGGGTGACACCAAAATGACTGTCTATAATATTTTTGAATTTTTGTGCAGGAAGGAGGTCCATGGGGGTGACACTATGAGTTACCGCACTGGGTAACACCAACCCTAGTGACACCACTGCAAGTTGAGTTCAATTGCAAATAGCATAGACCCCAATCTGGCATTGCATTATGTGCCAGCAGATCAGGGTTTATGTTGTTTGTTTTACTGTTTACTGATGGCAAACTGCAGAGACCTAGATCTACTGGTGCATAATGTCTTTTCTTTTCCTAGCTTATTTGAAACCCTGTGATTTGAATTGTTTCCTTCATACTGTATAACTTGCTCATCCAGGTGCAAACTGCATAAAGCCAGATTTGCCGCCACATACTGCACAGTCATTATAGGATGTCTCTGCACAATCCCACATTTTTTGTGTGGGTTATCTGAAGGAACACTGCTATAAAACTGGATATTTTCTACAAATGTGTGGATGGGTGGGTGGGGGTGGTATTGGTTTTTATACCAGCCATAGTGCTTACAATGGCATTGGGGATCTATGTTGTTCAATTAATTGATATAACAGTCAGTATAGTTGCTGATCTACATGTGCATTATGTCATGACATATCTGGGTCAGTGCTGTTGCCAGATGGGTACTCATTCTTAGATAGCTGATAAAGTATCTGTTATGAAGGTGGCAATAAAATAAGTAATGTTTTTACTGTACTGTTGTAATGTTTAACTTTTTGGACACTTTCTATTGTTTTTCTAACTTGTACAAAGAAGTAAAGAAAGAGTTTTTAATTTATAAATTTTCCTTTATATCTATTTTTTTCAAAATTTGTAAATGTTTTTATGTACCAAAAATTAACTGAGAATAAAAATATTTAAAAATTTTGTGGATTGATGATGTGTGAAAATTTAGCGCATATGAAAAATTACACAAAAATGCTATAGATCAGTTTTTATGGATTAAAACTGTCCATACAGTGATTTTTAGTTTAAATTCCATTCCAAAGTATATAATTCAAAATTGTTTTTTAATATTTCAAAGTGTTTTGTAAAGTATTTCATTTGCAGTGTAAATATATCGGTTTCCTTTCAGCATATATACTTGGTTATAAGATTGCATAGACTCAGATCTGCTATTGCATGATGTGCCTACAGATCTTGGTCTATGCATTTTGTTAAGACTAGTCAGTAGAACAAACAACATAAACCCAGGTCTGCTGGTCATGATGTGATGGCAGATCAAGGTCTGTGTTTGCAGTCGGATCCAACTTTTATGTGAGTATATATGGTACCTATATTCACGGTCTATACAATTCATTTTTCACTTGTGCAATACTCATGTCATTAAAAACATTATTGAATGAAGACATATATATGATGATTCATGAAATTTTAAAAATAATTTTTTGAAAATCAAAGAATATATATTATCTAAACATTCTTTATCCTTGTTTTGCTTATCATTCTCTTGCAAAAATCATTGTTTGGAAATACAGTAGAACCTCTCTTGAAAGACCGCCCTTTCTACCAAAATGTAATGGTCTGTCTAGACAGGTGGTCTCTCATGACAGGTCATAACACTATATAATTAATAAATCTGTGTATGAAGAATGTGATCTCTCAAGACAGGTGGTCTTTCATTGCAGTGGTCTCTCAATACAGGTTTTGCTGTATATGGATCCTTGAACTACAGCACATTATTCCTTCCTGTTGTGATATTTTCAAATTATTTATCTTTTGCAATCACTTTAAAATCAGTTTGTAAACTGACTTTGTGAACATGTTGATGTTTGATGAACAAATATTCCTTTTCTAATGTTAAAGTATTTTTATAAGTTTTCATCACATTTTTAGTCAAACGATAATGTTTAATTATTGAATGTACATCTACATACAAAGCTGACATTTATTTAATAAATGTTCTGGTATACAAAGATTGTTTCATTTTATCATTATGTATACAGATCTCTCAGTCCAATTTGTTTTGAAACTTGTAAGTTTATTTATTGTTTATGTCTGAAATGTGTTATGTTATGTCAGAAATGTGCCAGATGTTTTTGTCTGAAATGTATCAGATCTTTCTGTTAGAAATGTACCAGATGTTTCTGTCTGAAATGTAAGATGTTTATGTCAGAAGTGTACCAGATGTTTCGGTCTGAAATGTATCAGATATTTCTGTCAGAAATGTACCAGATGTTTCGGTCTGAAATGTATCAGATATTTCTGTCAGAAATGTACCAGATGTTTTCGTCTGAAATGTATCAGATATTTCTGTCTCAAAAGTACCAGATGTTTCTGTTGGAAATGTTTTGGATATTTCTGTAACAAATGTACCAGATGTTTCTGTCTGAAATGTATCAGAAATTTCTGTCAGAAATGTACCAGATGTTTCTGTCTGCAATGTGTCAAATGTTTCTGTCTGAAATGTGACAGATGTTTCTGTCTGCAATGTGTCAAATGTTTCTGTCTGACATGTGACAGATGTTTCTGTCTGAAATGTGACAGATGTTTCTGTCAGAAATGTACCAGATGTTTCTGTCTGCAATGTGTCAAATGTTTCTGTCTGAAATGTGACAGATGTTTCTGTCTGAAATGTGACAGATGTTTCTGTCTGAAATGTGACAGATGTTTCTGTCTGAAATGTACTAGATAAACAAGCTATTATCTGAATCGGAATTAAAGGTCATCATGTGTGCAGTTTTTTTCATTGGTGACTCGTACTATCAGTGTTAGTCATGGTAACATGGCTAAATGCAGGGTCAGTCGTATTGTTTTTAATAATGTTAACATAATAGTGATTAATCATGTCCATGTGACTTCCCCTTGTTAGTATGAGTTCCAGATGCACAAATCAAAACATTTGTAAGTCTCTTTTAGGAGTCTATTATAGAATCATAGTAAATTGCTCAGTACAATGAAAAATATAATTTTGCGTGCTTAAAAGAGTCTTTTACCAAATAATTAAACACTTTATTTCAAAACATAGGTTTTTATACAGATACATTCAATCCCCGTCTTTCCCCAGTTGGTTGTATTAATACCATCAATCCCATACTTTAAATCAAAGCTGATTCATTTCGCACTGAAGTGTATTCAGTATTTTACCTTATTGAACACAATAATGTATCTAAACTTCTGCATTTAGGATTTCCTATCATTTCACATGGATTTACTTTTGTTTACAGAAAACATGCCATCTGGAGACACTGATGTCAGGGAAATCAAAATCATGATATTTAAGGTTTTAGAAGCAATTTTTAATAAGATGCAATGACTGTGATATAGCAAAGAATGTGGATAGTAGAGAGAAAGTTTATTTAACTGACAAGAAAATAAAATTTAATTGATGTATACAAAAATCTAGATAATTTGTCAACAAAAGAGAAAGGATACTGGTAATTGCACAATGGTGAAAACATTATCAGCAACACAGTGTAACAAGTCCATTTACATTACCAGCAATACAGTGTAACAAATCCATTTCCATTACTGCTATTATGTGACATCATATATAAGAAAGCATGAATGATATTTATTAATTTATAATTTACAATGGGTGATATCTTAAAACTTGTACACATAAAGAGTAATAATTTAATTTTCATGTTTTGGCATTATGTTTTTTTTTCAGTGACAGTTTACAATATAATATCCCTGATGTCTTTGTTTGATTCAAAGTTTTGAATTTATACAGAAAAATATGTGTGTGGACTCATAAACTCATTGGCCACTGCCAAGCAATAATTTGTCCCTACTAATATATTTCAATGCAAATGCATTAACTTTTTGAACATTTTAGCAATTGCAAAATGACAATATATTTTACAAGGAACCCAAATTCTTAGAATATTCACAAAAAATATTGATGATTTTTATGTATGTTAAGTTGATTTGTAAAAGATCAGTGTTTGGTACATGAAAATTTATTTATAAATAATCAGTGATTTGTATATGATCAGTGATTTGTTTAGTTTGGTGCTTTACAGCACATCAACAGAAGGAGGTTATTTAGTGCCAAGGCAATTGGAGTCAAGTGCCTAATGCCCAATGATGCACCATGGTAGCTGATACATGCTGGTCCAGTTATAAGATTTGAACCCACATGCTGTTGGTAGTTGTGTCTGGAATGCTAACCACTGAGCTACTGTGGCTCCCCTTCTGTGATTTGTCTATGATTAGTGATCTGTATTTGATCAGTGTTTTGTACAGAATCAGTTGACTTGTATATGATCAGGGATTTGTGTATGATTAGTGATTGGTATGGTATCATTTAATTTGTATAGGATGAGTAATTTATATATGATCAGTTATCTGTATATGATCAGTGATCTGTATATGATCAGTGATTTGTATATGATCAGTGATCTGTATATGATGAGCAATTTGTATATGATCAGTGATTTGTATATGATCAGTGATTTGTATATGATCAGTGATCTGTATATGATCAGTGATTTGTATATGATCAGTGATTTGTATATGATCAGTGATTTGTATATGATCAGTGATTTGTATCTGATCAGTGATTTATATACTGTATGCTAACTGATTCAGGTCTGAGTTCTTTGCTTAAAGTCATTAGTAAAAAAAAAACAATATGGTCTCTGGTTGTAACACAACATGCTGGCCAGTTAGGTCAGAGATGCTTCTTTGAAGCCATTAGTAAATTAATCTGTGTCAGCCCTGATCACCTATAACACTGTACTAACCAATAAGGATCTGAATTATTTGCTTGAAGTTATTAGTCAAGGACACAGAACAATCCCTGGAGGTAACATGGTGTGGGGGCCATTTAGGGTTATCAGTGTTGTTTGATTGAAGTTATCAGTCAAGTATACAGGACAGTCTTTGGAGGTAACATGGTGTGCTGGCCATTTAGGGTCATCAGAGTTGTTTGATTGAAGTTATCAGTCAAGAACACAGGACAGTCCCTGGAGGTAACATGGCGTGCTGGCCATTTAAGGTCATCAGAGTTGTTTGATTGAAGTTATCAGTCAAGAACACAGGACAGTCCCTGGAGGTAACCTGGTGTGCTGGCCATTTAAGGTCATCAGAATTGTTTGATTGAAGTTATCAGTCAAGAACACAGGACAGTCCCTGGAGGTGACATGGCATGCTGGCCATTTAAGGTCATCAGAGTTGTTTGATTGAAGTTATCAGTCAAGAACACAGGACAGTCCCTGGAGGTAACCTGGTGTGCTGGCCATTTAAGGTCATCAGAGTTGTTTGATTGAAGTTATCAGTCAAGAACACAGGACAGTCCCTGGAGGTAACCTGGTGTGCTGACCATTTAAGGTCATCAGAGTTGTTTGCTTGAAGACATCAATAAAAAGTAGTATAATCCTTATCAGCTGTAACATACCGTATACACTCACATACAAGTTGAGACCAACTGTAAATATAGAACCTGATCTGCTGTTGCATAATGCATTGGCAGACCAGAATCTATGTTGTTTGTTGTACTGATTATTCCTAATAAATTGCATAGACCCAGATTTACCAGCACATTATGCTATGGCAGATCTGAGTCTGTGGAGTTGTTTGTGTGAAGTCGTGTAGTAGTGGAAAAATTGTGCAGACCTTGATCTTCTGGTATATTAAGATGGGAGATCTGAGTTTACTCTGTTGGCAGTTGGCCATGGATCAAGCTTGAAGTAAAAAGAGACTTGATGCAGTCCAACTTACAATATCTAAAGTTATCACAATCAGAAACTATAAGAAGCTTTAAATCATTGTTTTTTAAGTACTCTTACATAATTTGTTTTGATACAGTTTGTTATGCCCCACCATATCTATGGAGGGGTCATGTAATGTTACCCATATCTGTTTATCTCTCTCCTCATGTTGCCTCATATTGTATCACATTCATAATGAATAATTGATTACTGCCACAGCAGAAGGAATGCACATACGGTACATACTCACTTATAAGTCTAATGAAACTAAAACAAAGATCTTGATCTGCTGCAGCATGATGCATCTGCAGATCAGGGTCTATGCTGTTTGTTCTACTTATTATTACTAACAAACTTCAGAGAGCCAGATCTTCTGGCACATTATGCAATGGAGATCAGGATCTGTGCAGTTTGCAGTTGAACCTGTCTTATAAGAGAGTATATATGGTACATGTGGTTTCAGGGAAGACAATTAAAAAATTTATTAATTACATACCATATATACTCACTTATAAGTTGAGACCATATCATATTACATTAAGGTAACAATACTGAACATTGTTTATACAGCCAAGACTTCACAATAAAAGGGAGCAGATTTTTTCTTTGGCATGGTCTTCACTTGACTACCACCTAGGAAGTATGCACCTAGATAGGATCTGATTGGTTGGTTGGTCTTGGTAACTCTGAAGTTTTGATTGACAGTTGATGTTATGGTGCCAGATGAATCACCTACTCTGTGTAAATGGCTATAGAGGGAGGTTACTTAACCTTCAGCCTGTGCACCATGGGATCAAGCAATAAGTAAGGTTTTTCACTTATGTTTGTTGATATGAGCAAATAACTTAGTTCCACTTACCTGACTGATGATAGCTTACATGTAATGTATGCTACCTACATTTTCAAGCCAAACTGACTGGTTTACAAACTCAGCCTTCAGTGTATGTTGCATTCAGCTGTAGGATCTGTATCACACTCTATATAAACGTTATAAAAAATAGCAACTTAGTAGTTTCTTGCAAGAATGATGAATGCTTTTAGTTTTTTTGGCTTTTTTAATTGAAAATGTTCTGATATCAATTGATCAAAGATTTTGTTCATTTTATCTTTCAAAAGTCGGGACATGGGGGGGCTGTTCTCAAGACAAATCAATTGCAGGCTGGTATTTTGTGTTTATGGTAAAAGTTATACAAGGACCTGTATCACAGTCAGGTATTATGTGTTTTGATAAAAGTAATACATGGACATGTATTCATCATCTGGTATTATGTGTTTTTGGTAAACTTGACACATAGACCTGTCTTAATTAGTCCGGTATACTGTGTTTTTGGTAAAATTAATACTTGGACCTGTATTAATTAGTCTGGTATACTGTGTTTTTGATAAAATTAATACATGAACCTGTATTATTCAGATATTTTTGTACTACCAAAGTAGGCTGATTCTGAGACAACATGTCAAGATTATAAAGGTGTGTCTTGATACAACAGTTTTTATTTCTGTGGAAAATATCATGGTGCATTTTTGACATTGTTATGGAAGTTTTTACTTCATTTAATTTCTCAAGTCATTTATTATTGTTATTATTGTTATCATTATTAACTTGAAAGTCACTTTTAATCCATACACCTTATCAATACAGCATTTACACGTAAATTAGGACACCAAAGAACATTTCATGTTTGAAATCATATAGGATCATGTGCCTTTGATGTTTGTGTAATGGTTGTATTTTGAAATAGACAATGTTCTTTGTCTATGTTATTTGATTGACTTCCTGATGTGCTATATTCATGTTAGTGTATTATTTATAGTTTGACATGGCATATAAATTTATATGTAACATTTTAAAGTAATATGTTAGAGAAGAGCTTTCATGGTGTTTTGTAAATATATTGTACCAGTAGTTTGTATCTGTGATTCCACAAGATGAAAGTGCTGTGATAATCATTTATTTCCAGATGTAAAAATTCTTGAAAATTTGTAGTGTCAATTATTTTGAGAATCTGTTTGGGAGAAAATAGGAGAATGAGAATGATTGTTTTTATGTGCACCAGTTGTGTGTCAGTTGACTCCATTCTATGGCACATGTAATAAATGTGATTTATCATCTAGCTTGTTTTGTCTGTTATTTATCTTCTCTGATAAATTTCCAAAGTTCCATATTAAACAAGAGTCCCTAAAAGGGACCGATGCTCAGGACAAAGATAACCTATTTCTTCCATCCTTTCATTCTTTTTGCCTGCTGAGATTTGGTGCTATGTTTGAGAAACTCCCATAATACCATTTGGTAAAAAAAAAAATGATCTGACATGTTTGAATTAACATGATCAAAATATACTTGGTAAGTGGAGTACCACATTGTTTGCCTTGAACCTGATATCAAGGAAAAAAAAATATTTAAATTGTCTTAGTAAATGTCAAGATATAGTCACATACTAAATTTAGTTAAATCTATAATTAGTAATTTTTGAAGAAAAGAGTTATTGAGTTGGCATTATCCCAGGTATTTTACAGATATATCCATATATTAGGTTTGATCCAAATCCATTTATACTTGTGTCTGTTATGTATATAAACCAGGAAACCTAGAAAACTTGAGTTAACAGCATTGACTGTAAAATCAATGTCAAAGTGGTGACAATCAATTTCTTCATTCAAATGCCTCTAAATGCAAAGTATGGTAAATTTTACTTGTGTATGTACAAGTCACTGCGTTCATCACTCAGCAATGAAAAATGCTAGCAATTACCTGTTGACATAACCCCAAACTGATTAGATCTGGTGATAAAAAAAATATTTAAATAATAAACTTCAATTTCATGATTGGAGAGTTTAAATCCAATCAATTTAATTCAGAGATCATGCTTTTAAACTCAGTTTTGAGTTGACACTGATGAAAACACAATAATTGTGAGTCATAAATTCCTCATGAAAATTTAGTTCTCAGTTATAACAAAAAGTATGAATACTAATGAAATAAATCTATATTTTTTTAAGATTAATGATTTACCTCAGCATATCAAATAAAATGGTTTGCATTTTTAAAAAATGTTTTTAAATTTGCATATCAACAGATATCTATTGATTACAGAAATCATTATTTAGTTGGATATGTTTGAATAAATCATATTTTAACACTATGTTATCTGTGGGTTGATATCGTGCAGTAACCAATGATGTGTCATATAGTATGTTATTTACAATAGGAATTGCAATTTTAAACTATTTAGATGCAGAAGCAAAAGTACCTCATTTACCTCAAACGTCCAACAACATTTATTGGGAACATTTTGAATTTAGTGTGGTTAGAAGCAGCAATATTAAACAGTTGTCCCCCTTTGACCTGGTTGTTTTATTTATAGACTGTAATTGATAGCTTTAAAATAACCCACGAAGTTACACCTGAATGTTTAAATGAAATCAATGACTTCATGCTTGTATGGTGATGTAAAGATAATACATTATTTAAATAACTACAGTCATTATTGAGAAAACTTCCTGTGTTAGACCAGATCATATGATTCTCCAGACTCCTCTATTGTATCTGCTAACAAGACAGAAAGCAGTAGTGACTCAGAATTCAAAATTCTTGATTATGTAAAGAAAGATAAATATTGGTGGAGTATTCACCTTTTCAGATACTTTGCTAAAAGAGTGGTCTTCCTGAACTGGCTATGGTGTTTTCATCACATGCTTATTTGTGGGGTTGTTATGGATATTTTCAAGGTAAAAATTTTCATGCAGTGTTTCCGCTCTTAATTGTTAAACAGAACCATCATAGCAATGCCTGTTTGGTCTGAAATTTTCTGTCCTTTTTTGTGACAGTCAAGCTTCAGTTAAATTAATTCTTGAACTGCCCAATATAAACTTATCCAAGCTTGTTAAAAATGGAGAAGAAAATTGTTTCCAATGTGACTGTAAAATTGAGTCAAATATATGGAAAGTGAAAATGACAGAATATCTTACCATATTTTGTGTTGGCATATGAATATTTCATACAAAATTGAATTCATGGCATTAACTGTTCATTATTTGCTTAAAACAAATTTTCTGACAGTTCTTTTGAATTCTCTTATGATAGGTAATTTTATTTTCAGGTTCAGAATATGACCTTAAACTTTTGACAAATGATCTTAGATCCTCTTTAAAAGTAAGTTTATGCAGGTGATTCGTTTAAAAAATTTTGAAAATTCAGTGAGAACAGCATCTAGATTTCCATATATATTTTAAACTGAAGCTCATTCTGGTAAAAAAATATTATTCATTTAGTTGCACATTTTTTTAAAACCAGAAATTTAAGTTTTTAGAGTATATTCAAAAATCTTACATCTGGACAAATTTTGCTCATCGGGATTAGATTATTCTGAAATAAGTAACTTGCAACTGAAATTATTTCAAATGGCAATGACAGATTAAACCCTTGTATCCCTAAAAAACAAAGCTTGACCTGTGCCTTTGGAATTAAAGGGGTTTGTCTAAATTAAGTTGCAAAAATATTGATGTTTAATTCTTTTTACCCGAATTCTGTTAGCTAGGAAATATAATTTAGTTCCAGATTGTGTAGAGAAAATTTGAAACAGTCATTTTGAGAAAAAGAAGGTTATTGCATTGTTCATCAAAAATGGTAAAAAACAATTCAGTTTGGAGAAAGAAATTGTTGTTGGTGCATTATGTGATGGTAGATTAGGGTATATATTGTTTGCAGTTGGTGATGACTAGTCCGTTAAATCAATCCCCCAAATCTGCATTGATACTAATTGACATTATGTGGGTCTGATGTCACCTGTTCATTAAAAAATGTGTAATTTTGTGGCATGCAAATCCTTCTGGAACAAGCCTGTATACACTTTAGACACATACTGGTACTTGGTAACAGCTATTCAAAATGGCCATAGGACAGAGGGTTGTGCTATTCCACATGGATTTATGAGTCACCAAACATAGGATTTGCTCTGGAAATATAATGTACATGTCACCAAAAGAACCCTTCAGCCAATGGTAGCTCTACAACCGCATAAAATACCAGTAAGTCTTTAAAATGTATACCAATGTGTGCATCCAAGATTACCTGCAGACTTTTGCAGGTTTTAATGAATAGGTCATATCAGCCCCTAAAACACCAATCAATATCGTCAGAGGTGAGGGGCTGATTTATTGGACAAGGTGATTACTTATAAGCAAGTATATATGGTACTAAAAAGAATAGTTAATTCCACCCAATAAAAACTGGCTTCTAATGGTGGACAATGATGAAACCTTCTAAAGCAGAGCTTACAAATTTTTAAAATAATTACTCTCTTTATTTTAGTAACTCATTATGACACAACACATACATAAATGCATGCATACATACATGCATGCATGCATACATACATACATACATACATACATACATGCATACATACATACATACATACATACATACATACATACATACATGTACATACATACATACATACATACATAATACATACATACATACATACATACATACATGTACATACATACATGTACATACATACATGTACATACATACACACATACATACATACATACATACATACATACATACATACATACATACATACATGTACATACATACATACATGATTGTTGAAGCAGTTTTTTCTGAAAGGACATGCTGAATATTTAATATAAAAATGAAATATTTTTTATGAACAAAAGCTTGTGTAAGAAACAAAAGTTTATATCAAGCAATCAAAAATTTTTTTTAAAGCATTTGCAATATTGGACATCAATATTTGATTTTTTTATCACAAATATTGTGCATATATCATTATTTTCAATATATAATATCAAATGCATAATTAATGATTTCACCAGTTATTTTTATATTATAAAATAATAGTTTACATTAAAAATTAAAATTTATGCTATCATAAAATATGTTATTTTAAAATTAAAATATGAGCTCTTAAATTAACAAATAAATCATCAAATGGTGTCTCTCAGCATTTATTGCATGTGAAATACTTTTTACATATGTAAAATAGTTTAACTTTGTCAGCATATGTGAAGAAGCATTTCATACATGTAACACATGAATTTCACACATTTAACTTATGAATTTCACACATTTAACATAGATTACACACATGTAATATATGAACTTTGCTCATGCAAGACATGAATTTTCTCACATGTAACACATAAATTTTCACACATGTAACAAATGAATTTCACATATGATCACATGAATATCATGCCTGTAACACATAAACATCACACACGTAACACATGAGTTTCACATTATTACGTGTCTAGGCTCATACAAAATTAACAAGAAAAGAGTGAAGACAACAAGCTTTGTAAAATGTAACAAATAATTTATTTCCCTAGAAAAAGAAGGTAAAAAATTAGAAAAAGGACTTACGGTTTATGAATCAAATCCAAAATTAATCCAAGAATTAAAAATAGAAGTCCTATCAATGAAAAGTCCTAAATGAATCTGTGTTTGAGTCCCGATGAAATCAAAATGGAGGCCGATGACATATGTTGTGACCTTCAAAGTGTTGCAGTGTTAACAGTTCTTTGTTGAATCATAGAAAATAATATTCCAGTTTAGAATTTCAGAATAAATTCGATAAATCTCCTTGTCCAAGAATTTCTGTATGAGCACTAGTATTTTCCAGGGAAAGAATCAATAATTCCATAAAATAAAAATTCAACTCAAACTGGTCACAATAAGACACCCTTAAGTGTCAAAGATTTTTAGCTCAACTCGCTAGTTCTTCTCAAGAAAATGGTTATAAAGTAAGTTAAGATGCAAACAGAGTCCCGTATGAGGGTCACGTGGTCGCCTTCTAGAACAACGTAAAATAATTTTTACAATGCTATTTATCATACACTCTAGGTATGGCCTTGATTCCACTGAATGAATCTTACTCTTAGAATGAATAAAAAAATTAAAAAAAGTTGTTTACTAGAACTCTATCTGACTTCTGAATCAAGGTCAGAAACTAGATACAATGTTTCAACTACTGGTTGTTTATCAGGTCAAACAGAACTGAACTGAATTTAAAAAAAAAAAAAAATCCAGTAGACAAAGTTATCAATACAATAACATGTAATGGAATAAAATAAAAATTTTTAAAAAATTTAAAACTAACAAACAAGTAATTAAATTACATATACATAACACTTCCTCCCACAAAAGAAAAAGAAAGATTTATATAATAAAGAATTCTTTATATCGTATGTTAACTATACACGAGGTTTATAAAAAAAAACAACATAAGAAGAACTCTTATAAATTATACAAAGTGTACACGAAATAATATTTCTATACATGAGAAAGTGCAACTGCTATTAAACTGTCTTTTCCGTTCATGTGCCTGATGTCAATATTATATTCCTGTAACAACAAACTCCACCTTAATAATCTCTGATTTTTATTTTTCATCTTGTCGATGAAAGTAAGGGGGTTGTGATCACTAAACACAATAATCGGAGAAGGAGCTGAACTAATGTAAACTTCAAAATGTTGTAATGCCAATATTAAAGCCAAACATTCCTTCACAGTTGTTGAATAATTTCTTTGGTGCTTCTTTAATTTCTTAGAAAAATAGCACACTGGATTATCAACACCATTTCTATCTCCTTGAATCAATACTGCTCCAACCCCACTTGCATCAACAGATAGTTTAAATGATTGACTAAAATTTGGAGCTGTAAGAACTGGTGCACTCTTAAGTATGGTCTTTAACTTATCAAAAGCCTCCTGACATTTTTCAGTCCAAAGAAACTTGTTTTTCTTGCTCAATAAATTTGTCAGGGGTTCAGCAATATTAGAAAAATTGGAACAAAATTTCCGATAGTATCCAGCCATACCTAAAAATTGCATCAGTTGCTTTTTACTGACAGGCACAGGGAATTCAGAGATAGCCTTGACCTTAGCATTTACAGGTTTAACTTGTCCATGTCCCACAATATGTCTTAGAAATGTTACACAAACACGACAGAACTCACTTTTGGATACATTAATTGTCAAACTTGCATCAGTGAGTCTGTCAATGAATTTCCAAATTGTTGCTAAATGTTCTTTCCAGGTGTCATTGTAGATGATGATATCATTGATGTAAGCATCACAATTATCTAGACCAGAGGTAATCATATTCATGAAAGGTTGAAAGGTACTTGGTGAACCTTTCATCCCAAATGGCATCACTTTATATTGATAAAGTCCATCTGGAGTCACAAATTCCAAAATTTCCTTTGCCCTTTCCGTCAGTGGAATTTGCCAAAATCCTTTCAGAAGGTCAAATTTGGTGAGATACTTTGCATTTCCAATTTTATCAATGCAGTCATCGATTCTTGGTAATGGAAATGAATCTGTTTTAGTCACACTGTTCACCTTCCTATAATCAGTGCACATATGGAAAGTTTTATCTGGTTTTGGAACAAGTATACATGGTGAACTC
>JAECUM010002157.1:0-139969 GCA_016617855.1 Megalonaias nervosa
ATAAATGTTTTACGAGATAATTTCTTCTAAATTCAACCTCGGAGTCTCCTACCTTTGTTTTCTCTTGCAGATGAAGGTAGACTGACTAAATTTTGCGATGGAACATATTAAACCCAAGAATTTTCGTGTGGGAACCACGCCTCTTATTTTTGCGTAACCAATCTGGATTAAATATATCTCCCGCCTTTTATAACTAGGCGCCAAAATTGTAGTCTTCCTGACCTCGAGATTTCCAAATAACTGATTCTGGAAAATTTCCAATCTGACATTTCCGATAAAAGATCGAAGTTAACCCTATCTTTCCAGTTTGTCTGACAGTTAAATAAATGAAAGCTTAATTAAGAATCACTCCTCTCATGACACAGACATTACAAATCCGTGCATTATGGCGATTTAACACGCCACGGTCCCCATAAATCCAATTAATCATTCACCTGCCCAAATTAATGTGCTCTTCATAGATCGACAAAAATTTGCACCCTTACAGTGCTGGCTTTATTCAGAAGATGTTGGATCGATTCAGAAGGCGTTAGCTTGATTCAGAAGATTAGCAACATTTCATGGATGGAAATGGAAGCAATGAAATGTGTATAGCCATGAGAAACATGTGTAGCCACCAGAAACATGTGCAGCCATGAGAAACATGTGTAGTATGAGAAACATGTGTAGCTATGAGAAACATGTGTAGCCATGAGAAACATATGCAGCCACGAGAAACATGTAAATATAGTTATACCTGTGAAGAAGACGTACTTATTTTAAGGGAAGTAGTAGTTCTCAAGTTGCATAGGTGCTTTTTATTATTTATTTATTTCTTTCTTAAGGTGGCGGTAGTTGGTACAGCATTAAAGCTATATAAAACTTTACTGATATTGACGTTTGTAATCTCTGCCTGGACCATCTTTTATTACTAAAATACTTAGTGTTTACGCCTTGATATGGCTTCACTATATGTACCGTCGGGATAGCCACTGTATGTGTGGAATATCCTGTGAAGAAATACCGTTAATGTTTCTCGAGAAATTAAATATATATCAACAATTCCTGTCAGAAGATAAAGGTTTCTAAGAATCTGAGTGAGATATATTACATACATACAAGAAAACAATCGTGAAAAGTGTCGGCTACAAATGCAAATGTCGACCGGTTGAGCTTTAGGCAAGACGTGTATATTGTACAAATGGTTTTTAATTAGTTGACAAAGGCTAAGGAATAAAATTAATTTTCATACATGCATTCTGCGTCAGTGAATTTTAGTATTAAACTGACAAGATCTCACAGTGTGTTACAAATGACAACTAGTTTAAACTTGCAATAGATTATGTTTCTGGATTTTTTTAAATTATCACATGTGCAATAGATTATTGTCCAATAACATTGTTCATATTATCATAAGCATTGTAAATTTTCCAAACATAAATTCTTATAAGCACGAGGCAATAGAAAATGTGCTTCTGAGTGGACATCTAAAGTAAGTGATGAAATGTGTTATACAGGAGAAATTATAGTATCATTGATTCTTGATAAATTCGAATCAACAAAAAAAGTTTTAAAATGTATTTGAATTCAAACAGTCTTTTTATCAATGTACAGTTTGCATATCACCTTCACCATAGTACTGATACTGTCCTTCTGAAAATAGTTAATGACCTTCTCTCTGCTTTGGATAGTGGAAAGATTACAGTCCTCACCCTCCTTGACTTGTCTGTGGCATTTGACACAATATACCGTGATATATTATTTCACCATCTCCAGCATGTATTTGGCATTCACGAAAGAGCCTTACTATGGTCCAAGTCCTACTTAATTAACAGGACACAAATTGTGCCTGTAAATGGAAAATATTTAATCCCCGTTCATTAATGATTTGGTGCTCCACACGGTTCATTTCTCTGCCCTATTCTGTTGATTATATACATTCAGCCGCTCTCACGTGTCATACATCGACATCTGGTGTCTCTCACCAACTGTGCGCTGATGACACTCAAATATATAAAGATAGCTGCCCAGCTGAAGTTGAAGCTACCATCCACGGCAGAGACAGAGACAGAGACAGACAGACAGACAGACAGTGACAGAGGTGGAGTGGGGTGGTATTTCCGGCATGAAGTCGTGGAAGATATGTAACAAGCTGCAGGTGATTGATGATAAAACTGAAACCATACTGATCAACACAAATAGACTTTCTCATGTATATCCTTTATCTCAAACAATAAATACCAGCAACGCCCAAAATTAAATTTACAAAGTCAGTACAAATCTTAGATGTCACTCTGGGCAGTACACTCTCATTACATAAGCATGTAATGAGCATATGCAAGGCTGCATATCTGGAGCTGCGACACATGAGCTCCATTCGCATTTGTCTTTCTGTCGATGCCATTAAAACACTTGTGTGATCCTTAGTACTTTTAAGACTATACTATTGCAATTCACTTCTATCTGGTTCATCTCAATATCTACTACAGAAATTTCAAAAAGTTTAAAACATGGCGACTTGAATCATTCTTAGAGTACGAAGAACTGAGCACACCTCTCCTGCTCTGCTACCATCCACTTTAACTCTGACCCAATTCATCTGAGAGACTCACACACAGCAAACCTATTGAAAAACATTCACAATTTTACGCCTGTATTCAAACTCAAATATACCAGTCACTACCCAGACAAGCAATACCAGCCTATGCAACATAAAAGTCACAGATGTGCATTATAATATTAAGCTCTGTGAAAGGGACACATCGACATGACATACATTGTACCTACATGTAATTATGAACAGTAGGTACCTCAATCTGTTTACAATCAAAATACACGTACTTTAGTCCAAACAGTATCATGTTCTTGTTGTCTTCCCCTTCCGATGTACAACTTCTTACTGCAGGTGACACTGCTTTTATGTCTTTTATTCTAGCTTGCAAATAACAAATATCCCTGTACTCGATTATACAATGATTAAAACAAACACACATTGTACACCTTTTCGCTTGAAAATGAAAGGTATCAACTTATAAACCACAGTGTAAGATACATCTCACCAAATATCGACGAACAAAGACTTACGATACAAAATGAATCCAATCATGAAGTAACTGGAACGTGTGAAACGTTTCTGTTGTAATGTACCTAACGGTACTATTTATATTCGCAAATTTCAGTTAGAAAGATAAAATTGACGCCAAAACATGGTAAAGGGTTAGTCATTAACGTTTCGAATTGCGTAACTTATAGGAGAAAAGTGATTTCGAAATTTCCATTGTAGTTCCAATATCAATCGAATTAAGTTTTAGTATCAATTCTATTTATATCTGCTCTGCTTACCGACCTCCAAACTTCCTCTAGCCCTCTAGTCATGGACTGACAAATTTAAACTCTACCTAGAGATCACTTTAGCTTTCAACAAGGAAACAATTTTCATGGGAGACTTTAATATTGATTTTATCTCTGATACTAACACTGAAAGGCTTCATATGATGCAACTGTACGACCTTGCACAGGTAATTAATTTTCCAATAAGAGCAACAGCCTAGTCTCTACCCTCATCCACCACATCTATACTATTCACCCTGACAACCTCTACGAGATTAACGTACCATTAATTACCACTATATGATATGTGCAACTCGTAGCAACAGAGCGTAATGAAAAAATAATTCACACTCCAAAATCAAAAGAACGACCTATCAACTATTGTTGGAAAATATGTCAGCAAGCGTCTTTTCAGATATCTTAACACGAATTAATTCAGGTTTCCACAAAAACGTTCATGCCAACTGCATTGACTAAAGGTATTGACCAGCGATCGAATCGTGCGAACTTACTAACGCATTTGTCATTGATTTGAACAAAAACACGTTCGATTTTGTTGAATATTCGACGTTCATTATAACAAAAACTACAAGTTTTCTTCAAACGTAATTACTTGGTTAACGTCATATCTAATTCATTGACGCCATGGTGTTTGTATTGGTAAATATACTTTTGATTCGAGTCATATTTTAGATGATGTTTCTCGTGGCTTTATCCTGGGGCCTCTCTGTTGTCTACTGTTTTTCAATGACCTAGCCTTGAATCCAGTCCACTCTAGCACAGATCTTTTCCCTGACGACTTTACACTGCATTCATCTGGTAAATCTCTTAATTCCATTGAAACCAAACTTCAAATCGAACTTAACACTTTATCCGTTTGTTGTTGACAAAACAGACTGCATATTAGTTTGCCATATGGAGAAACGCAGAAGTGACAAACTCCAGAAAAGGGCTGCGAATAATTCTGAAACTTCCTATTAAGACTCCCTTGACTGTTTATTTCGAATGTATACAATGGTTACCTATACAAAAATGTATTCTTTAATTTAAAGGAATCATCGCATATATCTTTGAACGATCTTTTCTCTCGATTATATTTCTAACTTATCTAAACTAAGATCATCAAATACTGAGCGTAATCTCCGACAAACAACTAAGAACGAGCTCCAGATTCCATGGTAAAAAAAACAACCATTTCGAAACTTTTTCCGGTATCAACACCCACCTTTCCATTCTATTTTAATTACTTCATTTAAAACCTCATTAAAGAAATTATTTTCTTGACCAGCTGAAATGATATTTTAGGCCTCACAATACAAACTTTTGTCACAGTGTCCAGAAATAATATGTGTATGTTTATTATATTTATGTATATACGGC
Source organism: Megalonaias nervosa (assembly GCA_016617855.1). NCBI lineage: Eukaryota > Metazoa > Mollusca > Bivalvia > Unionida > Unionidae > Megalonaias > Megalonaias nervosa. The sequence continues at coordinate 4,690 of JAECUM010002157.1, forward strand.
TTCTGACATAATGAAATGTGTATACTATGTTGTTCGTATATAAACCTATTTGCCACTATAGTTACCTATATTAATTTATTTTAAATCTGTGTGAAAACGTGTGAGAGCATACCAGCATGTGTTTAAGTGAAATTTGTGTAACATAAATCGTTACAAAATTGTGGATTATATTTCTCTCATGACCAGATGTATTATCCTCGTTTACTAATGGTTGTTGTTATTATTATTATTATTATTATTATTATTATTATTATCTATATGCCAATAACATCTGCAACGTACAGGCTGGTTACTTCAGACACGGATAATTGACATCGACAACCAAGTCACTATACCGTGGTGAAGCATTTCTGTAGAATTGTGATGCGACTGCTTTTTTTCAGAAAGAAACGGATGACTCCAACGCCATTGCTACCTTTTTTATCCATAACATTTGGTACGACCAGGTGTCAAATGTTGCTATAATTGAATTTCATGATCGTGTCCTATCTACATAATTAGATGAATGGTCCATATATCGATTATACTGACAAAGGTTTTCAGAGGACCACATTTTCAATGGTTAGCAGTCTTCATGCCTTGAATGTCCCATCCGAACATTCAAGAGTGGAAAAACTCAAAGGAAGTTTTAATAACAGCTGCATCTTCTTGAGAAACTTCTGTTAGATTTACGTTCTTACCTGACTCCCATACACGGTAATTAGACCATTCAATTGAAGATTGTCCAATTGTCTATATATAGCATGAAAAGAAAATGCATCTGATGTGTTGTTTTGGCCCTTTAAGTAAATTAGTTTCACTTCCTTGAACTTCTCGGTGTCTATGTTTAACACCATAAGGCGTCTATAAAACAAACTTTATTTCCAGAAAAGCAGACACATAGTTAACAGTCAGACGTCAAGAATATGGGTATAAAATTATCATTCGACCACCCGGGGATGTCTGCGATACAACAATTTGCCTCGGATGTATATCAACTCAATTTACAGAACAATCAAACCCTTTTGTTCACCGGAAATTTCTTCTTTGTCCATAATATTAAGTACATATTTTCAAAAGATTGTCATAATAAATAAATCTTATTAATATAATTTGTTACGTGTAGGCTCGTACAAAAGTAACAAAAGAAAAGAGTGAAGCCAACAAGCTTTGTAAATTTTAACAAAATAATTTATTTCCCTAGAAAACAAGATAAAAATATGCAATAGGACTTACGGTTTGTGAATATAATCCAAAATTTAATACTAGAATTGAAAATATAAGTCCTATCACTAAACAGTTCTAATTGAATCCAGGTTCGAATTTCGATAAATTCCAATAAGGAAGGCGATAACGTCAGATGAGGTCGTTGTACTGATTGCAACAGATCCTTGTTGAAACACAATTTACAATGTTCCCGTTTAGAATTCCAGAATAAATTTCCACTGAATATGTTTGTCCAAGTATTTCGTTGATGTAGAATATTTCCCAGGGTGAATAATAGCAACAACTTGACAAATACCTTGATCTCAAAGGTACAATTTTACGACTGATAAATCTACTAACAAAATGGCTGTTTTAAGCCTCGATTTAGATCACATTGTGGCTCACGTGACAGGGCGACGTGATCACTAATTTGAACAGCGCAGTAAAAAAAATTGCCAATTATCACGTAGGCAAGAATAGCCCTATCTAAGAATCAGATTCCCACACTGGAAATGAATTTAAAAATAAAACTGTTTACAATTCAGCTAACACGTGGGCCGAAGATGACCTTGGTAATAGCCAATCGTTTTCACTCGATGTTTACAAAACGTCTCAACCAAGGTGAGCTAAAAATACTGATAATGTAATACCTTTACGATCTATTCAGGTCAAAACGGAGAAGTGAATTTTCCGAAAAGAGATTCAAATCCAATGAAAATTGTCATTACAATAAAATATAATGAAACAAAAATAAACTAAAAAGAATTTAAAACTAACACACAAGCAATTTAATTACATATTCGTAACAAATTATCTACGTATTTACTGTAACTTATCAATATATGCTCATATTTGTATCAATTTAAACCTTGCACAATACATTTGTTACATTTGTTATCACTTCAGCTTTCTGTGACCTTTGGACAAGAATAAACAACCAAACGAAAAATTCAGTTATGCAAAATAGTATAATGTCGGTGAAAGTGGTTAGGAGAGTTATGTAGGACAACACCGGCTACTTTGTAAAAGTGTAGGTTCTGAGGCGCAAGCGGAAGAACTATGGACATTTTAAATATTCTTACATGACTATAAGAGCAAATTTGGTTCAAATCCTATTGTCACATTTCCCCCACAATTTCGCCTTGCTCTTTAAACTAAACTTTTTTACCGCTCCGGTGGCCTGAGTGGTTACATCGTCCGCCTCGGATACAAGAGGTCGCGGATTCGAATCCCGGCTGAATGATACCAAAGACTTATACAAATGGTACTAACAACTGCCTTGCTTGGAGCTTAGCATTAAGAGGTTAGTGTTAGGACTGGTTGGCCTGATGCCAGGATAAATGTGACTGGGTGGGACATCGTGTTACATGTCTGCGGCATGATGTCCCAATGATAGACATCGCTATAAACTGTGACACTGCGGACATCGTAGCGGTCTACTGAAAAAATTGTTAAAGCTACGCTAAAAATCTTAATCACACACACACACACACACACACACACACACACACAACTAAATTCTATGTTTAGAAAAATTGTAATCTTAAACGAATAAAAGATAATAAAATTAATATATTTCATTTTGATGTTTATAATCAATCTTTCTATGCAATGAAAGTTTGTAAATATCCATTAAATTCTGAAAATAATCAGAAGATTTAATTGTACAAATAAGAAGAAAAATATAATTTACTATACAGAAATGTAAACGACCACATATTCCGATAAAATTAAAGTGTTAATAATTGCAAATGCATCAGTTTATAAATGTAGGGAGGATTTTCATTGGTCAGAACACAACTATGTGATCATACCTAGTTGCGTTCATTTCTGCATAAACTCTTCGGAGAACTCTTTTATACTAACTTCTGTAAATAGAGTCACGTGCAAAGTAATTAATGTAAACACCGAATCGAAAGTCATACACAATACATGCCTTTAAAGCGAAATAAAAACGGTAGGTTTATATTTATTTAGAAAATTTAATAAATTGATTTGACTTTCTGAAGATAAATAATTCTTTATTTATTTTTTTAAAAGCTGGGAAACTCAATATTTGCCAAGAAGAACAATGAAGCATTGTACAGAATTTGCACTGCGGCTCGTTACAAAAGAATTTAAAGCTATTTGTAAATGGATATTGGGTTTGGGAATAGGACGGGATAAAAGGCTAACATTATAACAGTTGGATTCACAGTCCTATAATTTAAGACGCCGACCTTGATAATTACGATATGAGGGTTTGGGCATAAATATCCCACTATTCCCCCATCGTAACTGTCAGGGTCGATATCTTGCACTGTTTGACTATTGAGCGCCCATCACTATAGCCATTTACCGATAGTCTTAATTTCATTTATAAGTAGCTCCTTTAGGTGACCTAAACTATTAACAAACACGAAAATATATTTAAAGAAATAAAATTGGCTACTCACGTGTATGGACAATAACCATTTGGCCAAGCCACAATGAACTCATGAGAGCATCAAATCCAAGAGTCATTTGTATGTCAAACAAAATAACATATCATTTGTTTTGATATTGAACTTTACTCAGATCACATATGCTAATTTAGATAAAAGATTAAGACCATGCTGTGGAATGTTCCAAACATTAGATCGCTTACCATTTGCAGTTTGCAGGAATTATTTGTTTGATGTTGACGTAGCTATTACGTTCTTGATGAGAATCCCTTTCTATTAATAGCTAAGTGGCAGACGCATTCAACAAGAATTCGTACGCCTAATAAAGATTTAATACTGATAGGAAATATTTTTTAAAGAAACAAAATAAAAATAAGAAATAATACACTTATTAAGAATTGTAATTATAAGAGTGTCATGTTGTTGTTTTTCTGAGTTTATCGTGGTGTAAACTGTCAGTTGCCGCCTCACGCAGCTTGCATAACGCCATTCGAGTGTTATTTTTTGTGTGAGTCGGCAACTGACAGTTTATACCACGATAAACTCAGAAAAAAACCAGCATTAAACTCCTAATTAACTGCACGGTACATGACTGTTTTAATAAAAAAAAATAATTGTTTGTTCAAACCGACTATTTGCTGAATACTTTAGTAGAGTTCCTGCATCCACATCCCCTTCTCCCTTGCTAGTATCAGACGATGATGCAGTCCCATATAATGCGATAGAACTATATGAAAGAGGACGATGATTCCTTGTTAATGTTAATAATTTGAACCCCAAGGACGAAGAATCCAACAGTGAGGAGGAAACCATTGATAATGAATCTTTCGAGGTAGTCACTGCAAGCAAAAATAGAACAGAGGTCAGTTTAGAACAATGAGCGATTTTATCAGTACGGTTTGCGGATGCCGAGACAATTGTATTACTCGTCAGAACCAAACTGACATTTATGATTGCATCTTCAACACGAGATAATACTAAATGATAAGAAAGAAGCAGTACTCTATCGCGGATCTGATGGAGATATCACCTGGCTTGGATAGGCTGAAAGGAATATGTTGCCCATTTCATCAAGCCCATGCGAACCATACGGTTGTGTTCATCAAAGTTGTTGACATCTTTATGGAGAAAACCTCAGATCAAAAGATCTCAATCAATATTATGAAGATCCCGAAACAGACGTTTGAGATCCATAAACGTCCAGACCGGATGAAAAGTGCAGGACTTCATATAATTCTATAAAACACATTCAGTGAGACTTTATAATAATGATAAAATATTATTTTGGCATCACTATATATTTATTGTCGTTATTTGATCGTGTTAATTTGATCGTGTTAATTTGAAAACAAAATTATGCTTCCCAGAAGAATATGTCTAAAATCCGTTATCATATTTATCCCTCGACTTAATACAGTTAAAATATAATATTGCCATAATAAAAGCTGCATCTTAAATATTGAACCGAATTAACTAAAACATTTCAGTATTAAATAAATAAGTATCATTGCAAGCCATGAAATAGGTTTAATTGGGAAATTACAAATGGCTCTGTTTATGTCACCAGTTTAACTATAGCGTTAGTAGCTTCCTCTACTAACGTTATAGTTTGTGTAACGGTACCTTAACATCGCGACGCTGCATAGTGTAAGCAATATGGATTTGATCTCAAGTCAGTAGATCAAAACGTATGATATATATTAGCTTGTTAAAGCTAGGAATTTGCCATCCTAAATATGACCCTTTTCTATTTTCCCTTAAACCAATACAATAATGACTTCTCAGTATCGGCTTGTTAAGGTTACTCCACAGATGCATGATTATTTTTCGGAGACTGCTGTGTTTCTCTTTAGAGGTCTACTATTGCCGAAAATCGAGTAAGCAGAAATATATGGGGTTAAACTTGGGCCAAGCACCACTTACTGTGAATAATCATGGTGCCATTAGTTGTTATATTCATATGGGAATGTGGTTCCAAACTCACAAGAAGAGGTCTTCCAGATACATATTTCTTAACGGATTAAAGTTCACAATCTTACAAAATCCAGATTTTCATGTAGTATCGTGTTGCTTTCTTTGAAACACTATCAAATATGGTGAAGGCATAGAATATGAGACGATTTCTGTTTCCCTGAGTGCTACAACATTTCTATTTCCCTGAGTGCTACAACATTTCTATTTCCCTGAGTACTACAACATTTCTGTTTCCCTGAGTGCTACAACATTTCTGTTTCCCTGAGTACTACAACATTTCTGTTTCCCTGAGTGCTACAACATTTATGTTTCCCTGAGTGCTACAACATTTCTGTTTCCCTGAGTGCTACAACATTTCTGTTTCCCTGAGTGCTACAACATTTCTGTTTCCCTGAGTACTACAACATTTCTGTTTCCCTGAGTGCTACAACATTTCTGTTTCCCTGAGTGCTACAACATTTCTGTTTCCCTGAGTGCTACAACATTTCTGTTTCCCTGAGTACTACAACATTTCTGTTTCCCTGAGTGCTACAACATTTCTATTTCCCTGAGTGCTACAACATTTCTGTTTCCCTGAGTACTACAACATTTCTGTTTCCCTGAGTGCTACAACATTTCTGTTTCCCTGAGTACTACAACATTTCTGTTTCTATTTACATAACAGCAAAGTTGGAAAATGTTGCTTTTGTATAGAGAAATAATCGTTTAACCAGGGTACGTACCCGAGATTTATTTTCGACAGAGGTAATGCGTTGACCCTGTCTTTTCTCCTCAAAACATCTTGAAGCCGTTGTTACCTCTTTTTTCTGAATTGATTTCCGTGCACCACATGAGTGTCTACTTTCGTCAAATTTTCCTGGACAAAGCATGGAATTTTGATTGTACAAATTTAGTCTACGACACCTGATGAAAAGAATGTTTGCACAATAGCTCTTATTCATATTCCTTTCCTTCGATAAATCCTTACGAGAGCCTGACATATTTGCTAAGCAGATGTAAAAGGATTTGCCCTTAGTCCATCCGTCCTTTCGCTCAAAAACCAAATGGATTTCTTAATATGACTTGAACAAAGCAATTTAGCAGAACTAAAACGTTTTCACAAAACTTAAAATTAGAGTCTTAATTTCTCTTTATATTACTCATATCTTTGAACTACTAACCTTGTTCTTGAAACATTACTAGCTTTTCAGTGTAATTACGTTAGGCCGTGTTCAACATATATGAAGTACGAATGATACAGTTCTGAAAAATCGTTTGCGAATCTGTCTATTGAATTAATTTGATACTAAATACCCCACCCTGAGCATACCGATTCCACTGGAAATCATACTGCATAGATTTTATGTTCCTAACAAGAGATCGATTATCGATGAGTTTTCTGAAAATAATAGGAGCTATTCTTCATGGGGCAAAAGGGGGGGGGGAGGCTCTTAAAGCATAGGTTTGAGCTCAATGTTTCCACACACCCCATTAACATTTTAATTCATTGCTGTGTATCTCTAACAAACTTAAGATACATTAAGTGGGGGGGGGGCAAGATATTCTTTGGATTTGAAATAAAAATCCTAAATATGACTTTAAACTTCAACATGTGATAATTCAAATCAATTCATTTCACTTCAGCAAAGGTATCAATTCCCAGCAGACCTAAAATAGCTTCACGATCGTCAAGAAAATTAACTGACAAATAAACAGATACTTATCGAATAAAAAGCTACCAATATTCTTGACTAATATTAACAAAATACAAAAGTAGACGATTTAAGGAATGTTTACAACTGAAAAACATGTTATATAAAGTAAATGTACCTTTACTACCAGACATTTTCTGAAGTTTTCAAAACTGTTCATATGGTACATATATTTGCATTTTCGTAATATAATTTGATTGCGTTTTTAAAAATAAATAGATACGAATGTATGTAGACGTATAGATTTGGATATATATGTAATAATTAAATTTGTTTGAGTCCAAAGATAATATTTGTTAAGACCAACTTCTTCTCAGTTGTCAGCGGAGAAGCTATGAGCTGAAATTTGTTCGCCTCCAGTTTTTTTGTATGGACGTCGCCATTATTTTTCTATGTGTAAATGTGGAAACTTTAATCTTCAAAGGCAATTTTGTATTTAAATTTGCATTGGCATTGACATAATATTTCATTACTTGACAAACTAATCAAAACTACCACAATTATCGCTATAAATTTAGTGACAAGACATTTTGGTCATCTAGAAAGTAATTCCCTATTCATTTCATTTTAATTCATTATTGCCAATGTATGACCTCTCTATAATAGTTTTCCTCTTTCTTCACTTAGTTATTTAGAGATATAGCATTTCATTATGTAATAAACTAATAAATCCTCACTTTATACTGTTGGTAAAAGACAAAAAATAAGCATTAACGTTGACTGTATATGTTCAATGTTAGGTAAATGATATTTCATTAAAACAGTTTAAATCTTTCGAAAAGCTTTCATATATTTCCATTATTATCAGCTCTTTTCACAAACATTCATTTTAGTAAGTGTTTGGAATGGCTGTCTATCCTGCTTGGTCTGTCTTAGCTGTTGGCTTGTTTTGATTGCAGTCATACGGTATTCCTCTGACAAAATTAAATCTTCATACTGATGTGAAATTCCTTACATATATAATATAATCATGTTGGTTATATTATTATAAATGAGAGAAAATATAATGCAAATACTTGGAAGCTCTATGTATACGAATCTATATAAAAACGCTTCAGATATTGTCTGACATAATGTAGCTAAATTGGAAAAGATCAGACAGCCATGTTTATGGCTCATTTATTGTTGTGTACAGCCACACTTGTGGCTCATTTATTGTTATTGTGATATTTTATGTTTTAGGGTGGCAGCATTTCATTGGCGGTCTGGTTACAGAGTTAGCGATGAAGTAACCAGTGCTCGTCTTCTTCCAATTTAGACTGGGTCAAGAGGTAATACAAACAATTTTGGTCATAAAGCATGACAACACTTTCGGTATCTTGAAGGGTTATTCATCTGACATTTGCTGCTCGCTAACAAGATCTTAGCTATTTTGAGCGATTGTCCAAAGATGCATAGCTGTTGCTGTTGTGAATATAGACAGTATGATTGCTGCAGATTCGTTTTGCTTCACCCTTATAGTGGGAAACAACTGGATATTTTCGATTTGTTTATGGAGTGTGTTCAATGCACAAAACGACCCTATTAAAACGACAGTAAGTTTTATGTCATATTGTATGCCTTTCAATTCCAGTACAATTCCGGTGGCCAAAGTGGCTAGAGCGTCCGTCTCGGATGCGGTAGGTCGAGGATTGGAATCCCTGCCGACTCATACCAAAGACTTGTAAAACTGGTACTAGCAGCTGCCTCGCTAGGCGCTCAGCATTAAGAGGTTAGTGTTCGGACTGGTCGGCCTGGTATCAGGATAATGTGACTGGGCGGGACATGATGTTACATGCCTGCGACATGATGCCCCAGTGCTAGACATCACTATAAACTGCCACACGACTGGAAAATTGTTGAAGCTACGTTAAAACGCCAAATCACACACACACACACACACACACACACACACACACACACAGAGAAACAAGCAGCATAATATCACTCTTAGTATAAGTTCACTTAGAATATAATTGATGTAATTTCAAGTGTTCCGAATAATTAGTCCAACACTTCCTTATACACTAATTACAGAACTTTACAGACACACACGGTAAGAAAGTGTAATAGGACTTAGTATCAAGACCTAGGAGCATATAAAGATACTTCCCGAAACTTGCGTACTGAATAATGGTCAGCGTATGCAAAGGATGTCAGGAGCAATCTTGGGCACTGTTATACTTATGCGGATATATTTTCCTTGAGATCAGTTTGCTATATCTCTCGGCTGGAAGAGTACTTGTTGACACATATCTGTCCCTTCGCCTTTTGCCTTATCTTACAACGTTTAGAAACATTTCACACTTAATATAATTAAAGACAAATGTTAAATACTAACACACAGACACGTACACACGCACAACTATATATAATATGGATTGTAAGTGTATACCCAGCGCTCTTTAATCATCTTAACGAGCAGTGATCACTGTGTCTGTGATCGAAGTCACATATGATTTAGTTCTGTATAGTATATGATGTGGCATTAATAAATGAAATATGAATTATAGTTTAGCTACGATCAGATACTGTTTTTCTCAACCATTTACTACATATAGGTTCACAGGACAATGTTCATTGGTACATTCTTGTATCGTAATGAATGGTCTGGAGGCAGGATTCGCGAATAAGTACGATTACTAAAGTGGTATGGAGCATTTAGAAACTCTATTTGAAAATCTATTATAATGTAATTTCACATTATTACATATTTTGTTGTGTGTTTTGAGTATTAGCAGCACAGAACCCTGGTGGAACTTCTCAGTGAAAGGCGCTGTCACTTCCAGTGCGAGTCACTTTTAAGCTCTCATTATTAAGAGGGAGATACGTGCTAGTATTACTTAAGTTCTGGCTTGAGTCCCTCTATCACTGGTAGAGTCTACAACGCTGGCAGGTTCTTTCATTTTGGAATAAAACCTGCTCAAATTCTAACACCGCGTGAGAAATAACGCATGTTGTTTTAGTACATCTGTTATCTAAAACGTGACTCCTTCAGTCGTCGATTATATATAAGACATTCCAATTTATTACAGGAAAAAATCCTCAGTTGTAATAAAGGCAAATAGTCGTGAAACATATGACGATTGAAAACTCTCGATTACGAGAATATCAATCAATAAAATCAATAAAATCATGTTCACTTTTGTAATCAAGTATACCAATAGAGAATATATATGACGCATTCAGATTTACAATCTCACGATTACGAGTACTGAATCCTGAACGGTACGTGTTCTAGAAAATAACCTTTCAAGTTAAAGTTTTTAGTTGTAGTATTAAGTGTGTATGGCATCTTTTTATTTTCATAAACATCAAATTACATAGAACAACACGAAAAACATTCATACAGGTAATTCATTGCGAAACGTTAAAGGGAGATAAGCACGGAAGACGAAGAACGTGTACAACCAATATAGTTGATACTTTACAAATCTCAGCAATCAAGTTCATGTGGGGTAAAATTGTAAATGGTGCTAGCAGCATGCAAATTTCCGTCATTGCAACGAATATTATATCTGAATCCTGTCCTGAAACTGTCACAATTTGACGTACAAATATCGAAATTTCGACCACCTAGTATTTCATTACGAGACACTTACAGTTATGTATTCTGAATGAACACATCTCATCCTTAGCTTCCAATGTTTTATTATTTTCGCAACGAAAAATATTTTATTGCTTTCCTTTTTTATAGGATTCTGATTCCGATACAACGCTCAATGATAATGTCCACACTGCTTTCAAAGGTATGCACTCAGCTGACCGTACATAATCGTTATTCTTACATTATAAGTAAGTGATTGCTATGTCAAATCCGTATAAAGCAGGCATCTTAAACAGGGAACTATGATTAAACACCACGTGCTGTTTAGAAATGTTAATAACTGTTGACAGTTTTAAGCTTTAAAAATTACATGCGTCAAACCAATCAGAAATTGTCTGCTCACCCGTAACAACTGTTTTTCAAGAAATACCTCTAAACTTTGACTGTGTCACAGGATGATGCAGTGGATAGTAATCATTGATTTTAAATCACCAATGTGCAAGAGAGTTAGGATAAAAAAGAGCTCCATCTTCATTTCATTATTACTGTGATTTTTATATTTTTATGCCTGCATTAACAGGTTAAATTCTTGTAATTTGATGACAATGTTCATGATGATGATGATGATGATGATGATGATGATGAAATATTGAAATCAGGTTTTTAGTGTATACGAAAATAATTCAGTATAGAGTATGTTTTCATCGTTATTAGTTAGCTACGCAGAAAATACATGAAGCTAATTTTTAAAGAGAATTTCTTTTCTACAAATTTCTTAAACTCCGGATCGTTTTTGTAATATTTCTTTTCATTTATCATGGATTTAAGAAGTTAATAAAAAGGGTCCCTGCCTTATTTAGATTCCGATGAATTCCTTAAGAATCGCTTCATAATAGATTTGAATTCAAAACCATTAACAATGGCGTGGCATTATACATTTCACACAAATATATCACAAACTGCGAACAATAAGAAGTATTTCGACTAGAGCTATTATACAATACAAAAAGAACTATGTTTATCTCTTCGTATCGTCTGATTATTTGCAGTACACCTGCGAATCTTGGATCAACTAGACACGCTATCATCCTCTTGCATCTAGACACGATGCTCCTCTCATTTCCGTTGTACGTTCTAAAATACCGTTATATCTTGTGAGGAAATTCAATATCTCAAGCCTGTGGTACATATGGAATATTCTTCAAAGTTTTTAACGTTCTGTTTTTCATTATCATCTCTTAACTAATTTTGGCATGCTATTAAGGGAAAAACAATGCTAATTACAGAAGATCTAATTAAGATTGTTGCTTTTGTCTTATCTGTCGATCAAAATCAAGCAACTTGTGTTGTGAAGATGATAGGAATAGGTTTATATTTATTACTAAGTATTTTCATTTATACATGGCACTTGACAACAATGCGACAAGGAAGTTAACACTGCGACAAGGAAGTTATGTAAATATATATTTATATATTTGACTCATTATTCTTATTTGCACATGCCGCTTGAAAATGATACAGTAAGAAGGTTAAATAAATATAGATTTATATTTCTGACCCTATAATCTCCTTCATACATGCCTGTTGACATGGATGCGTTAAGGAAGTTAAGTAAGGTTCGGTGTCAAGAGGTTTCATTGTCGCAAACATATGCATTTTCAATTTCGTAAAGAAGCACTTCTGATTAACAAGCTACATATCCGTTGGAATGTCAGACGCTATTATGTTTAAATACAGTAGACTTCCTTATATTCTCCTTGTTGCTAGCAAACGTCTGATATATGCGTGCTCTGTTTATGAGGGAAACCATCGTGTGTGGCTCATTAGTAAGCGATTTCAAGAGTTTTAATAACAAATATTTTCATGGAAGGAAACAAAACACTATCCATCGATCACTTCCCACTGAAGCTTTTGTAAACGATACACTTTATTGCCAAGATTATCCACTCTTTCCACTTTAAGACAAAATTATACTTTTACTTGCCCCTAAGTCATAGTTCCTAAGAATATCTTACACACAGTAACAAATAAGTTATTTGTGTTTACCTGATGTTTGTTTCAAGAACTTTATCGTAAATTACCAAAGCATCAAAAGTTAGGTGATTTAGCAGATAAAGTAACGTCATATTTGTTTACATCGACTGGGACAAGCATATATAATGGGTGATTACGATGAACTGAAAAGATGTTATTATTGAAACGTTATCATAACAACTACACGACACAGAAATCTTATTATTTGTTGTTTGTTTGTTTTTTTTGTTTTTTTTGCCCAAATAACAAATGTTGTAAATCATGTAGGTGTCTTAAAGGAATCGAACGTAATGAAATATTCTAGTCTTCAGTTCCCCTCCACACTATTGAGAACATGTATAAATATTGGTTCGAAGTCGCAATCAGCTGATAACTACCTCGGAATTATTACGGTGACCTAATTATCAACGGTATTTGAGTCCCCATAGTGAGGAATTATTGGAATTTCCGGTTAGTAATAACAAATTATGTACCTTGTCTGAAGACAAATCTATTCAAGCTTTCGTTCGTGGCCATTATCATCAAAATTTAAAAAAGATTGTTCTATAACTCGCCCGCATAATTAAATTCAAACCCATTACGGATTAAACTGCAGTGTTTTACATATGCAGAAATGTGTGATTGATGTAGAAAATTTATTTGTATTTTGGCGTTTCTCTCTCGTATCAGATTCACATTATTGATATGAATCATCAAGCTGTTTTAATGTTCTGGTGTTTTCAGTATAAAGGGAAAAAGCGCGGTTGGTCGGTTTCATCTCCCCCCACCCCCCGCACAATACTGAATGTATATAACTATTTAAGCTCGCGTAATGACATTTATGGCTGTGAAGGGCCAATATATTTAAAGATTTGAATCACGTGTTCTGCCCAGTCAATCAAAATGCTTTCGTTCCGGCTGCAGCGGAGCGATTCTCTCTGCTAAAGACTGGCATCAGTTGAGCCAATCTCCTTCTGGGATGCGTACGTGTTGTATTTTTCTGTAGAAATTTTTCCCACCTCCACACCATCATACCTCCGTGTATATAATTGTAATATGCTATCTTGTTGGATAATGATATGGTTTTTATTCTCTTACAAGGTTATACAGCTTCTACAATCTTATTGTTTTATAATGCTGCTTGTCTTAGTGTTTCAATTGTTAGCACCTTTACTTGATATATTTTGTTCGAAAAGTTATATTGCTGTAAATACCATGTTTAGGTTTGAATCGGCTCAGTATATAACATTCATGTTTACGGCGGTTGCATAAACAAACAAAAAAAAGACATTCTGTATTATACGGTGTGTCTCATCGTTCCATTTCTTAGCACGTTTACTCTATAGACCTTTTCCAAATAGTTATGTCATGCTGTAAATACATAGCAAACTTTTTTGGTTCACTACATATCATTTATGTTCAAAACAAAGTCACGAAAGTGGCCAGCATCAAACACAACGTTTGCCTTTGTTTTAATTATGTACACACATGCTTTGACTTTGTAATATTTGCACGACTGACCTAGGGAATTCTATTTTTTCACTCTCTATCTTACTTTCAACTCTATCGATGTCGTATAGAGTAGGCGGGTCTATGCACATTTATATTTACAATCTTATCAAACACGTTAATAATACAGAACCCTGTGTTTTCATTCACTTTCGTTATGACAATAACTTGCACCCCTCTTCTACATGCGTAAAAACACACACACACACACACACACACACACACACACACACACACATATATATATATATATATATATATATATATATATATATATATATATATACATTGAAGTAAAAAATGCTATGCAATGTGTTAGGTTCCAGATAAAAGTATTTGTGTCTAAAGAAATTATGAGTCTTGAATTGGAATTCTAAAACATCGTTATTGTGGTATTTATGATTGATTGCAACACACAAAGGTAGTTCGATATAAAGTTCAACGTAGTTTGTTTAAAATCATTGTCATCCATAAAATGATGTAATAAAAGTACCAAATATTTAGCGAAGTACATCCTCTACAGTTCCTGAGTATCCATACATTGCAATAACAAACTGTATGTACTGATGTGCGTACACTTAGGTGAATGGACACGTTGCTTAATCTGAATATACTTAGAGACATACATTTAAAATAATTGAGACAATACTTAGTCTCTAAGTACTAACAGGCTTACACCTAGAATACTGGAGACGTTCCCTAAATGTGTATGTACTTAGAGGTTTATACTTAGAGTTATGGAAGCGTCACTAAATATGTATGTACTGAGGGGCTTATTCCTAGAATACTGGAGACATTCCTAAATGTGCATTTATTGACCGGATTACGTCTAAAACACTACACACGCTCCTAAAATTGAATTTGTTGACCGGATTACTTCTAGAATACTAGACATGTTCCTAAATGTCTATATATTGAATGTTTAACACCCAGAATACTGAACAACTTCCCAAATGCGCATTTACCGAAAGGCTTACACCCAGAATACTGGACAAGTTCCTAATGGCGTATGTACCAAAAGTCTTACACCCAGTATACTGAACACCATCCTAAATGTCCATGTACTGAGAGGCTTGCACCCACAACACTGGACAAGTTCCTCAATGTGCATGTACTGAGAGGTTTATAGCTATGCGCGTGTACTGAGAGGTTTATAGCTATGTGTGTGTACTGAGAGGTTTATAGCTATGTGCGTGTACTGAGAGGTTTATAACTATGTGCGTGTACTGAGAAGCTTACCTCTAGAATTTAATGCTGGATACTTTCCTAACGCTGTATGTGCTGAGAGACAAACACCTAAGAGAAAGAATGCGTTACTAAATGAGTGGCCATATTAATGCTATGAAAAATGCGTTCTACAGTTTCAATATTTTTATTTTTGCCTGGAAATCAAAGAATTCATAATTTATTAAACAATTGATATATTTGATCAGTTACCAGAAAATAATCAAGTGTATGATACTGGAGTACTTCCATACACCTTGTATCTTCATGATGCTTCGCTTTATGCATGTTATCTTGTTAAATATCAGGTGGATTTATGAGACGTCCAGTCTTTGCCTGCCTTGGTTATATCAAAACAGAACAAGTGGCGATCGTAGCCCTGAAAAATGAGTGTAAACTGTGCAGACAAATATATTCTGACCCGATTAGTGACCAAGGAGTGGCTTAATTTTCGTGACATCATAATGAGTCGGACCGTTGTTGGACTAAAAGCTCAATATATCTTTCAGCATTTGTTTTCGTAAATAAGATGTATTTTATTTTCTGGTTGGCTGGATTTTGTTATTCATGGCACATTCACACTTGACTTTTATATCGTGACGAGGTGAGTAGAGAAAAATGATTTGCCCAAGGATAAGTCTCGATAGCCTATCAGGGTTTATCTGGATGACTCAGAGTAATTAACGTTTATAATTAATGTCATGTGTGTGAGAGCTGTACGCAGATGAATGCTGGAAGTTGCAATTAAAATAACAACAGTATAACGGCTACACGTATACATATACCCATGTATACCCTACTGATGAAAATTTTGTTTTAGCATGAAGTTGTGATCTAGAATTCCAGTTTCCATATAATTAAATGGATTAAGACTTAGTGTCTGAATGTCAAATAATTCCTTGTTAGACATGACTTTATTCTCTCTTTGACATGATGAATGTTAGACATGACTTTGCTCCATCTTTGACATGGAGTGTGTCTGCATTTTGTAATCCTCCACATGAGTATGCTCTGGAGATCGATAAAATGGTTTGTTGCCATGGTAATTTTGGGTAATCACAAATTAATTATCATATCAAAGAAATCATCAGTTTTACATCTCAGGTTTTGAATGTAACTCTGCTTCATTTATCAATAGTTCGCATGAACACATTAACAAAATTGACATTGAATAAATTAAATGTCAAGAAAGCAAACACTGATGCAAATAATTCAATGACTCCGGTTGCAAAGCAGGCGTGGATCAATTTTGTTAATGTTCTCTACTATTGGCGTTCCAGCACCATATTTACCGAATATTTATTATTTAAAAGCATGACCTAGCACACTAAGTGAACCATTATGATCTCTACGACATAATGCATCAGTTTCACCTCTTTGGCTGCTAATAAGGCCGTGGAGAAATGGTTCAATTCTTCCCTTTCCACTACCGTTTAGCCATATTTAACTTAACACAAAGGTCATTAAAAACAAAATGCACTTAATCTTGTACTAACAAACTGTATTTAAGCTTGATACTAAAATGAGTAAAACGCGATAAAATATTATATTCTAATGCATGGCTCCTTTGATTAACATATAATAAAACCAAAATTTGTGGTAACTCGAGAAATAGCAGTTGCACAAATAGCCCTTGATTGGTGGTATTTGCGTTTACAGTGAAACCTTTCTGTCACAGAATAAGGCAAGAAATAACTTGGTTTCGCCTTAGAACGATTTGATCATTTTCGTTTTACATGCGTACAACGTTAAATAGGGTGGGTAATTGCTTTTCTAGTTAAGCGACTGAACTAGCAGGCATCTCGTCTTAGATCGCTTTCGGCGAGAGACACTGAGAATACGGTATGCGAGGGTATTTTACCCTTACCGATACTCATTCACCTGTAGATTTAAGACAAGTTTCTTCTCTAACTGACACATTGGTCTTTTGGATCTTGTCAAGGAGTGTACGTTCTCCATTTTTGTTCTACAGCCATAGGGGTAAGTGTTACATTTTTATTTTATTTGATATGTGAATCATATTTAGTTTTAATGTCGTAGCGTGAAGTGTTGCCTTTGCCACTGCACGGATTTGAAGCGTTGTGAACGTTTGAATTCTTACAAGTTGCTATTAAGAGTTTAATTTAGTAGCATGTATCTATAGATTTTATTTCCGTACCTGTTATTATTACCAGTTTTGTTTTATTTTAGCTGTGCGTGTGTGTGTGTGTGTGTGTGTGTGTGTGCGGGTATATCAGGCTGTCGGTCTGGCTGTCTGTATGTCTGTATAGGGATGGAAGCAGGTGTGACCGTCAAGGCTATACAAGGACGGAACTGCTGATTTGTAAACTTGTGCACATGGTGGATCCATGAAGGGTGTGTGTGGCCAATACAAGTGTGGGCCAACCCAAGAAATCAGGAGAACTGTGTGGTTTGACAATGGACACGTGAACCAGGTCAAAATGTTTCGTTTGCAAGTTTTTACAAGTATTTGTATGAGTCATACGTGGTTATGAATCGTACCGGCTGTACAAATGACTGAGTCACGAGTCATGTTTGGTACAATTGTTATGTTGATTCAATTGATCATATTTGTTTCAGTTGATGATGTTGTTTCAACTGAGTACATGGAACATATGGTGTGTTTCAACTGAGTATAATTATGTGGGTTAAGGCCTAAACATGATTCTTTTAGGACTATAAAAACAAAATATTTTTTAAACTATCATCCTCAGACGTTTTAGGCATTGAAGTCTGAAATCATTTTAAACACATATGTACTAGTTGCATCAAGTTATTGTACTCGATATACTAGACTGGTGAAACTGTAATTGCTAGGAATGCCACTGTTAATTGTATCAATATTGATGCAGAGACTGTTTCTTTTTTAGTCTCAACTTTTAAGGTAATCAATATAATCAAGACATCTTAATGATACCGCAATGTATGTCATAATTTTAATATTTATCTGACAGTGGAAACACACGCATACCACTATCAATTTTCTATCTTTATATTGTATGCGAATCTTTAATCTGTGCATGGTATCTGTTTGTAATTGCTTGTAATGGGCATTATCTTTAGATATGACAATGTTGCCGTGAAAAGCATTATTAACCGGTATAAGCTCTATTAGACAAAAATAGAATCCATTCGTGTAATATTTGATATCATTGACTTGGCCTAAATTAATTAATGGGTTTTTGGCGCTACTAAAAACCCACAAGCCACAAACTATAACAGATTTGGGCGATATCTGTTTAGAACTGGTTTATTAATAAAATCCTAATAACTTAATATTGTCGTTTGTTATGTACGCCATGTAATTATTATTCAGAGTATTTTTAACTTATGATTTGTTTCTAACAGTCGACATCTACACTTTCTTTGTTGTTATCATTTGTAGTCACTCTCCCTCTCTTTGATTTTAGTCATGTATAGATTCAGATTGGACAAGAAACATCTAGAATTGAAATACTCCTTACTGCCACGCTTTTAATAAATACAGTAAATAATACTGTATTAGGAATATTACAGTATCCACGAACAAACTATATATTACTGAAATGAAATGGCTAGTTTGTTATTTGTATTGTCAAACGGAATCGAGAAACATGTTGCATTGCAGATAGTGCGTCTGTTGCAATACAGATTCCCATTTGTACAGACAAAATAAGCTCAGCAATAGCAATTTATATTTCACAGTTTCGTTCTTCCTCTTAAATGTGTTCATCAGATCCTCAGTGTCCATCTTGAGCGATTCTCTGACATTTTTGTTTTCTGCATTGTTTATTTTCTTTCGGTTTGCAAATTGATCTCGTTATACTTGAAGTACTAATTGATGATAAAAATAAACTCCAGAGGTTTCATTTCATGGTCAGTTATTGCTGGTTTATAATGTGGATACTGGTCAACGTGTTAATTGCAGATGTTTCTATTTCATCATGTTTTTAAACTTCGCTACAGATGAAATTTTCCTTAGGATCATTTGCAACAGTCCCCATAAATGTTACGCCAACCTGCTGAAAGGCAAGGCACAGTTACACCGGTAGCCATCCTCATAAGAACCAATTCGACTGTTTGTATTCCTAAACTGCTTGAATATGTTTCCATGTTAGACGCTAGTTTACAACATGGCCAGCGACATGATATTTCTTTCCATTATCTATAGAATAGTATGTGACTGTAATCAATTCATTTCTAATATTGTTCTTTTGGCAACCTGAAACTAAGAGCACTGTGTACAGGCGGTGTATGATATACCAGTGTTGCAAGAAATGTTCGCCTCACTTCCTGCAACGGAGTAATTCTTGTTATTTCCTTTTACATATATATCTATAAGGTACATCTTAATGAAATAAAGTCATAACTAATTTGATCTAACATGTCGGACTATTTTCAGTGATATTTAGTGTACACTAAAATTAATTAAATTTGAATTAGATACTATGTATAGTACATAAAATACAAAAAGCAATGGCAAGCAAGCCTTTGTTAACAAGTACAAGATGCTGACTACGGTCAATTGCTCATCTAGTAATAGAATTTACTCATGTCAGTGAGCAATAGTATCAGCACAAAAACCGATTCAGCGACAAAGTGCACAATTTGGCATGCCGTGTTTCATTTTCTGGTGGTACGTCCAATGTAGTGAAAGGGTTCCTCAAGAGAATTATTTTACTAACTATGGACTTAATAAAGTTCCCTCTGGAAAATACTTCTCCATAAGAGATTTCCATCTTAAAGCGTTAAAGTTTGTAGTTTTTTTTCCCTCAAGTCGAAAATAATTTCTTAAAATTGTTATAATCTGCATTTCTTCTATACAATGGTAAATCAGATACTGTGATCTCTGATGATTCAAAATTAAATACGCTCTTTCTTGGACACGGCTCTCCAACCGAAAAACTAGCATACCTAGATAATCTTTGCTGTTCTATCTACAGCCTAACCCCCCTCCCCAAACCCATCTTTCAGGCCGTGAACTAGAAGTTGAAACCCATTCCAGCCAAATATATTACGTGTCTCCATGCATCATCATATTTGTCAAAATGTTGCCATTATACCTGCACATAATTTTCATATGGAAATTAAATACCAAGTTTTCTTTAAATTACACTCAGTGGTTTTAGAGCCTAATTGGAAACGGAAGGTATCGCAATATCGAACGCTTGTGTTTGTAACAGCATGAGGATAATTAAAACAATCTTATGTATCAGTGTAGTATTTTAAATTTCCACCCAACAGCCACCTAACAACGGACTTTGCCTTGCGATTGACACAAAATTCTGATCCAACACAGCATTATGTAACTTTATATTTACAGATTACAAATTTTGAATTTCCGCACATTATGATAGAGCATCGAAAGTTAGGTTGATATTAAAATTTAAGTATGCATATAAATGCCGTTTGAACACATAACCACGCATGAGAACTGAAAGAACATAGGCAGAGACTGTCGGAAAATACGTACAGAAGATAGATACGAATGTGAGCAAGTAAGAAAATAACCTCAACTCTTGTCATTAAGTCATGTGCAGATCTGGACTCAACATTGATCTAGAATTGATTTTCTTTCTTAAATAATATTAAAAATATGAATTCTAAATTAACAATTGAAACCAAGTTACAGCCCATACCTTAATAAGTAAATCTGTTGCAGTTAATACCTATCTTGATTACTGTAAAATAATTCTCTTGTGATGAAGAAAATCAGGTCAACTTTGCAGTTTTTGTGCACTAAGATCGCAGTAAACATTTATGAGATGAAAGGCAATAATCACGTTATGAAAGGAATATTTCCCGATCTTTGTTCTAAACTTGGCAAATTAAATTCATACACAAATAGAAACGTGGAATACTATGACCTGAATTTAACCTGCTCATTTTGTTGGAACAGGTAAAAAGAAAAAGTAAAAATCCCTAGGGACAAAGATAAATACCGTATTCATACAGTTGTATGAACACATTTATATATCGATCTTGTTTAACTGTTTTTACTGTGTGGCTTTTACACGTAGTGCATCGAATGTCTCTGATTTCAACTTTTATGAAATAGCGTCTAATGTTACCGTCCTTTCGACTCAGTTGGTTTCAGAAGTCTATCTAAATCCCTTGTTTAGGTCTGAGGCGAACATGTATTTAATCCAGTAGAGACTTTAGCACAAGATGGCGATAATACATAAGATATATTACAGAGCAAAATCCTTTTTGTGATCGTCTTCAAGCGAGATTCCCTATTGTTCAGGTCGATATATCCGATAGCAAGTCAATACAATTCAGGAAGGATACTGAAATAAAACAATAACAAAACTTGAAGATATATACACTAGAATATTTTTGGTCTATTGAATGTTTGGAAATGTTCCTATTAAAGCAATGGTAGGGGTTTCGAAATGTTAGAACTAATTAACAGATAGTCACTGTTCGGTAACGTCAGATTTGTTGGAGAGAAATTCGGGTTCTCATTTATGGTTACGAAATGCATGCACAGTCTACATTCAAAATGAATCAGAGTAAGGCGACTTTCAAAGCGTTGCTGTCTTTCACACATATAATACAATTTACGGGCAATTGACCTTTGTTTGCACTAGGAAGAATTAAATTTAATTGCCCCTGCTAAAACTGGGTGAAATTATGGATATTCAGAGTCATAATAGTTTTATTATAAGTAATCGATACCTTTACGTGTTCGCTGCCAGCAATGGATGACACGCAAGACTGCGCAGAAAATAAGATTCAATCGATCATTCACCGTTATAGCAGAGCTGAAGTTTATATATATGAGTTTTATAAAAATCCCAACTTCGAGTTCGTACGCAGCTCAATCGTCAGACGCCATTTTTGTGAAAGTGAAATCTATGTACTTCCTTAATATAATGGTACTTAAGAGGCTGGTCAGATTAAGAGTAATACAAACTGAATACAGACATGTCCTCATTATATATATATATATATATATATATATATATATATATATATATATATATATATATATATATATATATGCAAGGTCAACAATTTCATTTGATATCATATTGAAGTTGATTTGTTCTATTAGGAGTTAACCAGATCGCCGTGGTGTTCTGCAATATTTTCTGGCTATAATATTTTAATTTGAAATCTAAACGTACCAGTCTAATATTCCAAATTACTAAACAGCACACAATTTGACCCAACGGAAACTGATTTAGACACTATCGACATTTATAAGATCAGTCGTTTGGCTTAACAATGGATGCACTGTGAAAATTGTCTTGCTTGCCAATATTCTCATTTTGTCATGAACATGATTGTATAACGTTAAAACAATTGCAAAAGTGTGTGATTGTATTTCTGTTTTGGGTGCAATGTCACTAACCCCCACCGTTTGTTCTCTCTCTCTCTCTCTCTCTCTCTCTCTCTCTCTCTCTCTCTCTCTCACACACACACACACACACACACTAAAACGTCAGCCTTTGAAACCCTTTTATAGTTGTACCCTGAATCGTTAAGTAGTTTCTATTTTCTTGTAAACGTTAATGACGTTATAAATGCAAAGTAATTCAACAGTTTAAAATTAAAGTGTGAAGAGGGGTCTCACAGCTGCTATCAGGAAACTTGTTCAAAATATTGCAACTTGATTAGATTGAAATTGATTGCAACACAACCATTAAACACTGAAAGGTGTAGAAAGGGTGATTAAACGTTCACTCAGGGAGTCTAAGATTATATCCAGAAACTATTTGATAAGAGAACACCGTTTCGGTTTATTAGATTACCAGCTGATTATCTTCCCATGTTTTAGAATGGATTTCCTACTACTCTAGGCCTTACAGGATCTAATAGAAGGAAATTTAAAAGAACGCTGTTAAGTTAAATTAACAAACAATTTATTTCTCTACATTATAAAATGAAAATAATTCAGTAGTCACCTACAGTATTGCGAATTAAATCCCAAATAATCCTAAACGTAGTTTCTCAAGTCCAAATATATAGAATGTTCCGAATGACTTTAAATAGTCATGAAGGTCCTAATATAACACAATGATGCAATCCAGAGTATCTTTGAAAGGGTTCACAATAATTCAATGTAATGTGTCTCTTCCAAAGTCAAAGAGCACTTTAGTAATCCCAATGAATAATTTAAATACATAATACCTCTCAAATTATATCTGAAATCAACAACATAAATGCAAACTCTGTTCAGACTGATATAGAACAGGAAGGAATTGTTTGTTTATCAAATTTCTATTTATTCACATTTTCACTTGACCTACATCTTAATAGAATGTGAAAATTTCCTACGGAAACACCTAATCTAATGGTAAGCAAGAATGGACTTGAACTCATGTTACATAACCAATTTGTTTACAACGTGCAATCATCGCTACAACTTGGCTACAATATAAATTAAATTTACATAACAATTTTATGAATTTAATTATAATAACAATTACAACCAGACCTCATACTGATACACATAAATAGGATCTTTGAATTCTCTTCTTCATTTGAACAAGACTTTGGAAAAGGAAAATAATATTAACTAGGCTAGAAATTATCTACTGCCTAAAAATGAAAGCCAAAAGTCATATCAGTTCGTTAGCTCAGCCTTTTCAACTCCTCCATATATCTAAATATGCATGCAAAAGGAATTATTGTTAGAAAAATACAGAACAATGAAGCAGAAAATCAACTTGGACAACATCATTGTTGACAGAAAGCAGCACGTGGCTGTTGACATGTAGCCAGAAGTCGTTTCTATAAATCTATCGGCTTGAGAGTAGTGCTTTAAATATAGAAAACAACTGTATTTTCTTCATACAGTAAAAATGAACCTGCCTCCTTTTAGAACCACATATATGCCCCACCAAACGTAGAGGTTTGGAACACCAACCAAATATCGTCATTCGCTCATATGTGCGAACACCAACGTATCCGAAGTCACGTGTACATAAAAGGACGTCAACTGTACGATCCTCTTTTATCTATCGATGGTTATCAATATTATGAGGGACAGGATCACGTGATACAATGTCTAATCGAATTCAGATATCATTCATCCGAATAATGTTTTCGTTGCGAAAAGAGCAGTGTTTTGCGGCTATGATATAAATAATTGCGATTATAATCATTACAGATGTCATATCTACGAGCATGTGAAAGTGGATTTTCTTTCTTCTTTTTTCTGGTCATTTTGTCCTTTTCTTCCCATGTGCCGTCGTACAAAATAAAACGATTGTAATTGCATATTCTTCTGCCTTATTGTTCGAGAAGAAAAGCCTACATTCTCCAAGGTTGTCAAAATCAGGGATTAATTCATACTGGAACATTATTTTGTCAAATTGTATTTGCCAATGAAAACTATTTGAAGTGTAAGATGAATTTAAGATATTTGATATGTATGGGAGGTATGGAGTATAAGAGAAAGATTGTTGCTAACAGTTGCAAAAGAACACGTCAGATGACTCTATACATCTGGTAGAACCAGCTAATGGGTGTTGGAATACATCCAGCAGACAAGGTATGTGTGGTTTACATCATGACCAATATTTCGAAACCACATAATGACTGTATTACGCATTCTTGCACCCCAGATAACACACTTTGGCTTCTTCTACTTCTGCCACATGGAGTGAGAGTCTTGCCGAACGTAACTTGGACTATTTTTAAAGAAACGGCATGATAAATTTGAAGGGATACCAGATTAGACATGATTTTCAGCCATGGAGTATTTAGATTATATAGATGCGGTCTATCTGAAACCATGCCGGCATTACGACACTTAGCGAAAAAGAATGAAAGCTGTCTGACACAATAGATATGATGATTCTAAACATAATCAATAATACACAAGCAAAGATATAAATGACATATACTGCAATAAAGATGGTTATATGCTGATATTACATTCGACAAGTTAAAATTGGACACCACATAGCTTCATCAGAATCGGTCCCCATTAGAGCATTGTTAATAAAATTAATGATCTGTTCAAAACAAAAGGTTTTCATACCCTCGTGGAAGGAATTCTTACCATCTTTGAGGAAGAACGTTTATTGCTATATACTCCTATAGAGCATTTTTAAATGAGACTGATTAACGGAAATAAACCGACCATGATAAGAGTCTCTAATACAGGTGTCTCGAGCTAAACGTTGGCTATAACATTTTCTAATTGGTTGCTGACTTACGTTCTGATATTCTAAGTTGTCGTAGTCTGATAAATCGATGTGTTTCTTATCATGTAGCCTTATTCCGTTTGGAAAAAAGCTATATTTTTAATTACCGAGTCCACGATCATAAAACCTAATCGATGAACATTTAATTTTGAATTCAATTACGCAATGACAATAAATGAAAACTAAACGAGAAACAAATTGCTATCAAGCCATGGAATCACATAAAATCAGAGCCAAAAAAAGTAACTTGATTATATTTTGCTAATTTATCATCCAGGTGGAAGCAATAATGTTACAATATTTGAGTGATAAATTGAACTCAGCAATATCGAATTTCTTTCATTACATGGTCGTCATAATCGATCATAATGTTGGTTGATACTGGATACTTTAAATTTGGTGTCTGATAGTTAACAGCATCATATAAGTGATATCGCACCAAGATTAAAATAAAGATGCTTATTTTGGCAGTGTAAATTGTGCTTCTGCTTTTGCTGATACAGTGTAATTGTCCTCTATTCATCGCACTGTTCGATGCGAAAGATGATCATATGCTCTCGGGATACTTATGAACCTCTCCCATCATTAAGATCTTTTAATATTTAAATTTTGTAGAAATATTGTTCAAAGGAGTTGATATTATTCATGAGCACTGAGTAGATTGATATTATGTAAAGAATTTGAACTCCGTACTCCTGTTGATATTAAAATTCAAATTCCCTTGCTTAATTTACCTCACTCAAGAAATTCTTTCTTATCAAGCTGGAATGATATATGAAAACGTCCTATTGAAGGCTGTATTCTTTTATTCCAAGATAATCCGTGTGTGTTTTACTCTACGCAAGATGCAAATCTGTGTAAAGCATAATTATTTGATAACATTTGGCAAATACAGTTACCAACATATGATTTTGGAGATTCAGTAGAAAGAAGGAGTCTATATGAGCACTGTCTCCCCAACAATAGCAACAAATATTACATCAAAAATCTGGTTATGAAGGAAAACTACATACATACATACATACATACATACATACATACATACATACATACATACACAAGGGGCCTCGAGTGGCCGAGTGGTCTAAAGCGCTCACCGTTACAGATCGCTGCCATCTCACCTCTGTCTGCGTAGGTTCGAGTCTCGGGTTCGGCCAATGTGGGTATGTGAGAAAGCTTGCCAGTAGCTTCTCTTGGGTCGGTGGTTCTTTCCGGGGTTCTTCCTCCACCATTGATACTGGCCGCCATGTATAGCCTATCTTGTGCTGCAAAATGGCGTTAAATCCAACAACACCAACATACATATATACATGCATGCATGCAGACATATATGTATACATAAAGCAAAGAACTAGGATTAAAAATTATTCAAACGGTTACAAGTTAATTAAATTTTTTAATCTTTTAGTAATCCTAATTAAATTTTTCACAGCCAATATTATTTGACTCTTTTCTTCTGTAGAGAGCATTAGGTTGCCAAATAAAACGTTTCAATTGTGAGTGGAAAGGGATTGTGTAGATATAATGTCTAAGATCGGAGTGTTTTGAATAGTAGTCTACAAGAAATTTGTATGCGTTCTCCATTTCACCGCAGGAGCAATATGTATACCGTCTTTACTCGCTAATAAGACGAGACCGCTGCAAACTACACCGACCCAGATCTGCCGTCTAATAATGCACCGGCAGATCTGAGTTTGTGCAGTTTGTTAGGAGTAATCAGTAGAACAAACAACATAGACCCTGATATGTGTTCTGTATTAATTTAGATATGCTCTACAATAATTATGTATTACTCTGTAATACTTCATATGTGCTGTATAATGGTTTAAAAAAGCAGGCATTGCTTTAAGAGTATAACAGTTATGATCCTGATCACGCCACATAAGCAAACGTTGAACCACCAAATGATATAAAAATGTATAATTTCCTAAAACATGTTTTGTACCACAATACTTCCCTGAAGACAATGAATTTGATTCTCTTACCTTCTCATGTCTGTTTTTATATTTATCGGTGATATGGTCTCATTCTGTAATAAGCATAGGGTATGTGATATTTGTATGTACATCTTTAATAGCTTTGTTCGATTTTAGTGATCATTTGTATATTATGGGTGTTGGTGTTATGTTGGTATTTCTCTGTCCGAGTAAGTAGCCACTTGCTAGGAGCAGACGTCACACTGTAAAGTATTCACGAGACATTATCACTATATGGATAAGTATCGTAAGATGAACCCTACCTAATTGTTTAACGCAAGGAAAAAAATGAATTACTAATATTCGACTTGGAAAGGCTTCCTAATAACTCATTCAAATTTGAAACAAGAAAAAGCATGCAGATGTAAAATTATTGGAGTTTCTTATGTGTTGTCATTAGGCGATTAAAAAATTATTCGTGGTATTTGCGCGTTTAAGAATCCTTCAATTAAATATGATTGCTGCTCTGAGGTCCTATTCAACCACGCACACGCAGATGTTTGACTCGCTCGGTATGAGACCTCTTGCGTGTAATATCATGTTCAACTTACTTGAAGGACAAATTTCGTAATTTTGATACACAATATAAACGGTCATCGTTATCAATAATTGTCAATTTTTATTGTGCCTTTCTTGTTGTGCCCTTCACAGCTTCTAGTCCACTCAAATATTTTATTGAATCACTTGATGTTAGAAAGCCGATGCAAAGTCCTTCAGAACATCCATTTGAATTGGCTGTGTTGCTTCACTCGCAGTTCTCATTAGTCAGATTTCGGGAACGTTTGTCCTGCTCAGCGATTATTCACTCACCAGAACAGAAGACTGATCGGGTAGATAATTAGTTTAAAATAGAAAAAAAGCACTTATGCTAGTCGCAAAGCAGCAAAGTAATTGACTATAAACTAAAATGATCCCTTAATGTTAACAGAAAGAGACAGACATACAATATTTATGTTGCCATTTACTAATTTTCTATTTAGTTAAAGACTCTTCAACAGACAGGTAATAGCTCTACTACGTTTGGATGTCTTCGTAGGCTCATGGTGTTGAAGATCTATTCTTCACGCAGTTGGTCACAGAGTTATATATATATATATATATATATATATATATATATATATATATATATATATATATATATATGCAATAAACTGGCGACGAACAGTGCAAAACTAGTATCTAACTAGCCTGAGAAAGAAACGTTGCTGGACCCCACCAAAAAGTTCAATTCCAAATCTAGAAGACTTTATCAACTCAGTTGAAAACGACACTTCCAGACACATCATCCATACTAACAAATACTCTAATTTGACAAAAGAAGAAACAGATGCCTTACACTCACTGAAAAGCAGAACAGACATCATAATTAAGCCTGCAGATAAGGGTTCCGCTGTTGTCGTTATGAATAGGAAAGACTACATTAGTGAAGCAAGGAGACAACTAAGTGACGCTAGGTTCTACCAAAAACTAGACCATGATCCAACACTGAAATATGCAAACACTGTCACTAATATTATTGACGAGGCGTACCAAAGTGGGCACATAGACCAGCAAACGAGAAACTACTTAAGCCCAGAAAACCCAAGGGCAGGTAGATATTATCTTCTACCCAAAATCCACAAACAAGGAAACCTGGGCAGACCTATAATCTCCGGTAACGGGCATCCCACAGAAAGGATATCAGAATATTTAGATTATTTTATGAGACCACATGTCCACAAATTACCATCATATCTTCAGGACACGACAGATTATCTCATAAAAAGCAAAGCAAGCGAACTATTACTGCCAGATACATTACTTGTTTCCTTAGACGTCACATCTTTGTATACTAACATATCGCACAACGAAGGGATACAGGCGTGTAGAGAAGCATGGGAATCAAGAACTGTAAACAATCCACCCACACACTTCCTAGTCCAACTCCTGGAGCTTGTCCTAAAACTCAATAACTTTGAAATCAATGGAACCGCAATGGGTACAAAAATGGCCCCTTTGTATGCTAACATTTTTATGGGAAAACTGGAGGGTCAGCTTTTAGCATCGGTTGAACTTACACCATACCAGTGGGTACGCTTTATCGATGATATAGAAATGAAGTGGCAACATGGAAGAGAAAGTCTGGATGACTTCATATCAAAGGCAAACAACTTCCGTCCTTCAATAAAATTCACGGCAGAAATCTCCAACTGAAACTACGTTTTCCTGGACACAACAACCAGACTGGTGGAAAACAAACTGCATACAGACAACCGACAAACACCAGTATCTCCTCCCAACCAGCTGTCATCCAAAACACTGCATTAGGAACATTCCATATAGCCAGGCACTGAGGATACGTAGAATTTGCTCCGACGATGAAACATTTCTAGAAAGGTCTGAAGAGCTATCTAAACATTTAATTTACCGAGGCTACGACAAAGACCTTATTGCGGAGGCAACCCAAAGGGCTAAACAAGCAAACCGCGATGACCTACTAAAATAAGGAAAGAACGAAATGGCTGACAGGATACCATTTATCCTGACCTACCATCCAGACAACTCCAAAGTAGATGAAATCATCGCGAAACACTGGCCCATCGTGGAATCGTCGGACGTACTAAAGCTAATCCTTCCGAACAAACCCGTAGTAGCCTACCGGAGACCAAAAATCTCAAGGACGTCCTAGTCAGGGCGAAGCTAACGTCAATCACTAGTCAACACAACCCTAGTCAATCTGGCCCCTGTGGTGATAAAAGATGCAAAACCTGTCAACATATGATAGAGACCAGGACATTTACTAGCTCAGTGATTATAGAAAAACTAAACATACATGGTCCAAACAAAACGTGCAAAACAGAGAATGCAATTATCTCATCACATGTAAGATCTGTAGCCTTCAGCATGTCGGAGAAACTGAAAAGCTACACAAAAGGATCAACCTTCATAGATCTGACTGGATGACAAAGAAGCTGTACATAAGCCCGGTCACTGAACACTTCTCCTCCCCTGGCTACACTTTCAGTGATATAACACTTATCGCAATTGCTAACAACCCCAACTGGAGTTCCGAAACCAGGAAGGAAAAGGAATCTTACTGGATACGCCGCCTTAGAACATTGAAACCAAGCAGTTTAAACCAAGAAGACTAGAAAAAGACAGCCATGCACAAATGGAATTATCCTTTGCAGCCGACACATTTTGTTTACAAAACTTTTCTAAATTTTCTTAGTAGTCTTCAATTACTATTATAAGAATGAAATATCCGGGATATAATTTGCGTTTAGATAAATGTACACAAAGTAATAGATGTCGCTATGGCTCATCAACTGTGTGATACGCAATCCCAACAATTTATCTGCGGTCTGAAAAATAGCACAAGTCGTTCGTAACCATCCTGACTTGATTCAATACATTCCCATGCTTCAGTTGATGAACAGTGTTACGTAACGACTTGGAAACAATTATAGCCTCAGAAGGACCATATACTAATTAATGTCCATGCCAATTGCATTATAAATCAATTTCCCTGAAATGTTGAAAAAATATTATATTTAGGGACCGCTCAACATCAACCTATTAAAAGCATAATTACAAATTATTACGCTTAGATTTTCAATTTACACGAAAGGGAAATACTCCAATAGTTGATCAAAATTAAACTCTGTAAAGAGCTTTTAACGTTGGAACCACTTATCGGTCAACTGTATAAACTTGAACTGTACTATGTTCGAGTTGAAACATTAAACCCCGCATATTATTTAATATCCATACATCCTGGTGATAATCAATAGTGTCTCACAACATGGTAGCATAATACACTTTAAAAAAGCGGAGAAAGTAGTGTTTGATTGCACCGCATATTGACTCGCACACCAACCCACCCGCACCACCCTTTAAGATCTCCAAATTATATGCAACTACTTTTTAAAAAGTAACGTTTCGCCACCCCTCCTCGAACTACCACAGCATTACAAAGCTATGAATGTTTAAAGAATATGTCTATCTTTTG
The DNA here is from genome assembly GCA_016617855.1 of Megalonaias nervosa. Taxonomy (NCBI): domain Eukaryota; kingdom Metazoa; phylum Mollusca; class Bivalvia; order Unionida; family Unionidae; genus Megalonaias; species Megalonaias nervosa. The sequence goes on from JAECUM010002157.1 coordinate 36,344, forward strand.
GGTAGCCCCTCAGAGACGAAAGAAACAGAACACCTTACTCTCCAGCCCGTTCAATTCCCTCAACGTTCCTGGTATCAAGAGGAATTCAATTGCTGTTGTTATTTCTTTAATTTCTTTTTTCTTTTTTTTTTCTAGTTAGAGAGTGGAGGAAAATAACTCTTTCTATGATGCCTTCTCAAACTTGAAGTTTCCAAATGGAGTCCTGAAACCCTCTCGCTTCAAAAATGAAACAAAACTGGGGAACGACTACAATTCAATAGGCCTCTTCAATAGCGGTGATAAAAATGTTCGTTGCAAAATCTACGTGTGCGTAGTTAATGAGTAGAAGGATAGATCTATGTAGGAGAATGGAGGGTGAGGGGCATACAAAATTATGTTTATTGTCGAGTGACTTTACTATATATATATATATATATATATATATATATATATATATATATACACACACACACCCCTCGAAACCGCTATATTCTGTGTTCTGGACCCGAGGGATAAAGTGGGCCAGATCCGTTATCGCTGTCAAACTCCAGATAGTTCAATAACACATTGCCCTTCGAGTATCCATGTTTTTTGTCCAGGCGGTCTGCACTGGCCTGCTTCATGTTTTTTGGTTTGTAGACACATATAATTTCGATGTTGCAGGCGGAATAACAGTTATTTTCCTGCTCGGAGTACATTGTCGACCTTGGGCAGGTCTACGAGTGTTGCAATATGACCATGTATATTATAATGCTGTTTAAATGCGATAGATTTGTTTGGATGGTTTTGGCTTTTGAATTCCGAATAATTTAGTGAATGTCTTTGTCCAAGAATTTCGTCGAAGAAGAGTATTTTCCAGGGTGAATAAATTATTTTAAATAAAACAATTCAAATGGCAACAACAGGAATGCCTTTCTGCCTGAATGTATATTTTACGACTGATCAAATCCACTAGAAAATGTGTTTTAACCCGCTCACGTGGTCACATAACTTGAACAGCGCAGTAAAAAAAAATGCAAAATTTACACGTAGGCTAGAATAGCCCTATCTAAGAATCAGATTCCCACACTGGAAATAAATTTAAAAATAAAAGCGTTTGCTACAGACTAACACGTGGGCTGAACATGACCTTGGTAATGATCAACCATTTTCACTCAATGTTTACAAAATCGGAACCAAGATTAAAAACTCGGCCAGCTAAAAATAAAAATGTAGCAATCGAACTGCGTTGTTATCAGGTCAAAACAGAAAACTCAAGCTTCCGAAAAAAGTCAAATCCAGTGAATAAAGTTGTCGTTAAAATAACGTAATGAAATAAAAATAAAATAAAAGAGAATTTAAAACTAATACACAAGCAATTAAATTACATATACGTAACAAAATCTTATACAATATGGTTTGTGCATGTGTCATCGTTATGAATAATACTGCCTCAGTTTGTGTAGGCAAAATTTAGGGCCACTGTATGAGCCCCACAAGACATCGATTGGTTTGGACTTCAAGACTGACTGCCACGTGCATGCTTCCTTTTGAGCGGGCGTTTGCGGTTTGCCGTTGGCAACTGGCGCGGCACATTGTGCGGTCTTTGATTTAGCTTCTAAGTCATTTACATGTGTCGTAAGCGCAGAAATCGCTTTTTCCGCTTATGTGAGTTCACTACTAGCATTGTCTTTTCTTCTTTTGCTAGACTCTACGGTATTCGGCTAGTGTAAGAAACAATATATTATTGAGCTTACTTTCAAGCCATTTTGACTTCGTTTTCTCTGGGTAAATGTCCGATTGAGCTCATTTTGTCCGCATTAACGAATTCCGTATCCGTAGCCTCTGATTAATCTGTGCAAGGGTGGACTGCTTGCCTGATATAAATGACCACCAGGCTGTTTGTCTCTTGAAGTACTAAACTCTGGCAGCTATGCTGATTGAGTTGCTCTCGGAGCAGAGCCATTCCGCTTCAAGTGTAGGAGGGACAAACATAGGTCAAAGTTTAATACATTCACGTAGTACAGGCGCTTGTGGCGAATGCGTCATGTAATCAGAATCAATATGGAAGACAATTCTCTAATTAATATTGCTCTAGTCTTGGCAGAAGCTCTGGAGAACCGGACTGTTCCTTTTGTCTCTAGAGAGGATTCCCCCACCCCCCACCCATTAATCATATTCTCTAAAGTTGCCTAGATTCGTTGTTGGGGGTTTGGAGCGAGACAGGACATTTTAACAAAGATATTAAGATTGAGTTAAAATCTTCTAAACACCTGTTTATTGCTCATTGAAATCTGCAGTCATGCAATACGCAACAGCAACAATAACATACATTAAAGCAAAGTTTAGATTAACATTGTAACAAAAACAAACATGGAAGTAAATCTTCAAATACCTTAGAGAAATATTTGGAAAATACGCCATGGATATTTGCTGCAGAAAGAACATATACATTCAAAGGCCGACAAATAGCATTAGCCTAACTAAATCACACATGCACTCTGAGTATGATCTATAACTTGTTACTCTGTGTCCAATGGGTTGGAAAAATAGGGATAATATCTCAGTATTGACAACGGCGTAAAGAAGTGAAAATACTAACGACCTAGATTTTACTCTGCGTGTTAGATGCTTTCAGTCCTAATGTACCAAGACTTTTTCCAGCTAGTTTGCCCTTTTTAGTATCTAAAAGGAAAATGGGAAATAAAAATGTTTCAACTGTAATTCATACACTATCTTCATCTCTACGGAATACTGAGTCCTACTTACACATCAGTTCATTTTTCGTGCACATTTAAAATCGACCCATAAGGTGCATCATCCTAAACGAGACTTTTGCCAAAATAGTTTTCATAGATAACACTTGTTACAACTAAAACAAACATTTAATAATTTTACAATTATTGCATATTAACGGTCCAGCAAAAATCGATCCAGAGACAAATTAAACAATTAGAAGAAAAATGTACTCTCTGAATGTCCACAAGAGATACTGATGACCATTTGTTTCACAATGAATATTGTTACTATAAAACAAACGCAAAAGGCTGAGCGAACTAATGGATAAGGACATTGTTTGCTTCGACTTAGGTAAAAAAAGTAAAATTTATTTATTTGCCGTCATTTGCTAAGTTATATTACATTTTGAAGTACAAAGAGATTGTAGAGTTAAATGTGTTAAAATAGAACTTAACGCAATCTTAACTAAACGACAAATTGATTGAGTCATATTGAGTGTTACTCAGTGATTTATTATTTGTAGAATATAAGCATTTAGTTTTGCATATAATTTAAGAAAGAAGTAGCATCTTCTAAGAATTCGTAGTTTACAATTTGTTCTATGTTTATTTATAAATCAATAGATATTTATAGGCTAAATGACAGCACGTAGCGAAATAATTTCTCACTATAAATCAAGGTAACCTTGATGAAGAACACAGTTTGTCTTCAATCCTATTCACCGTATTAAACGTTGTTTGCCTCGAAGACTAACTTTAACCTGCATGTCTTCGATCTTAAGCCATAGACAAAAATATTTCCTTTTTAAATCAATGCTGAAAAGGTCAATAAAATATGAACTTGAAACAAGTTTCAGGTAGATAGTTAAGCATAAAAACACATAGTTCCGAAAGAGTTACTTATCTGGTAACTTTGTACGTAATGGTTTTTTTTTTTTTTTTTTGTTTTTTTTTTTTTTTTTGTTTTTTTCCTGTAATAGGTTGACCATTGGGTCGGGGAACCATCCCAGGGTCACCTTACAATCAAACATTTCTTGTTTCCAGATAAACTAGGGATAAATATAATCTATAAAAAAAGACAACACACACACACTCATGCACACATGCATATGGCACACAATCTCTTTAGATACTCAATCTAAATAGACGAATACATGTAGGTGATAGACTTTTGAAAATAGTGTTTTGTTCCTGTTTACCATCCAATCAGATACAAGTTACCTATTCATTTGTTGAGGTCCATTTCTGAAGAAATTGGTCCTCTTTTATTTACCTTAGCAGCGTATTTTTCAATGTTCTTATACATTACAACTCTCTGCTTAAAAGCATAAATGGAAGGATTTTGCATATTGAATCTGCAAGTATAAATATAATATTTTGCCAAAATAAGCAAAAAATTACACAAACTGTCCAGTTGTTCACTTCCTAAAAGTGTTTCTTTTTTGGACAAATGTACAATATTTGGGCAAGAAGGTGCAAAATGTTTAATAAAACTGTACCAGAACCGTGAAGAAATATTGCAATCATAGAAGAGATGTTCAATACTTTCATTCTCTCTCTTACAAAACGTACATTTGTTGTCGTCCAATATGTTAATTCTTTTCAAAAAATCATTAGTAGCGATTATTCTGTGGATTAATTTAAAGTTAAAAGAGATCAACTTGGTATCCTTGGTACAACATTTCGCCCTGCCATAAATCTCAGACCACTCCTCGCTACTTATATTTTTATTTAGTACTTGCATCCAAGCTTCTTGCTTAGCATTATGTTGCCTTTTAGCCTTTTTTAAAAGATCTTTGTAAACAAACTTGAGTGAATTATGTTTTTGCAGGTCCATTATTTTATCCTCCTGGTTATCAAAATTATTATGTGTTAAATGGTTTTTTGATGGCTTCGTTCCATGCTTTTGGATATTAAGGAAAAGTATTTCAAGAAGTCATCGCTTCTAGCTGTTTGCTTTATCATTTCAAAAGGTATTAAATTACCATGATCATCTACTAGATCATTCAAAATTTCAAAACCGGCTTCTGTCCAGGATTTGTATTGATAGAGCATTGGGGGGGGGGACAAAATTTAAAATACTCGTGGATAAAAACTCATTTGCACTTTGCGGTTCCTCTTTCTGATAAGATACTGCCAAAATTACATCTCTCCAAAAATTGTTTTTGATGAGCTTACTAAGTTCTTCTAATTTCCTTCTCCCTAAATTGCAAATTTCCTTTTTATTTCTGAGTATAGTTTTATTGACTATGTTCTTCCAAGCTCCATTTTCGTTTTCCATCAATCTTTTTACCCATCTTATCTTAATATACTTAATAAATGAGAATATATGTATCATACTGAGTCCTCCCTCGTTTTCTGGGGCTACTAGTATATCACGTTTAATTCTCTCTACTTTTCCACCCAATACAAATGTAAAGTACGATTTAGTTCTGGTTCAACTTTTGCTGATGGATTTGGAAGTGCTGAGAAAAGATGCATGAATATGGGCAGAACAAGGGTTTTTACAACAATTACCTTACCAACTGCTGACAGATGTCTTTGACTCCAGCTTGCCAATAGTCGTTTTGCCTTTGTTAGTTTCTTCATATAATTAATTTCCACCATTTGTTGTAAATCTGGCGAAAAATTTATGCCAAGGAGTGTAAAGTTAGAGGTGGACCAAATTAGGCCCATATCGGGACATATTCTTTCATTAGAAAATTTCTTGTTTCCAATCCAAATGGCTTTTGTTTTTGTTATGTTACATTTAAGTCCAGATAATAGAAAAAAAACCTTGCAAGATATTCATTTGTTGCTTTAAGAGAAAGTTGAGATTCATCAAGAAGAATAAAAGCGTCTTCGGCATACTGACCCAATTTATATTCATTGACATCAAAGATCAGTCCCCGTACATCCACAGTTTGCTTTAAAGTTATAGCTAAAATCTCAACCCCGATAATAAGCAAGTAAGGTGCAAGGGGATCTCCTTGACATCCTCTTTCAAGTCTAAAAAAAGATGACATATGCCCATTATTTATAACAAACGTTTAGAGTCATTACAAAACAGCTTAAACCACTCACAAACAGAATCACCAAAGTTGAAAGATTGTAAAGCTTCTTCCACAAAGGTCCATTCAATTGAGTCAAAGGCTTTTTCAAAGTCTATTAATAATAATAAGCCATATCTATTTTCATTCTCAAGTTGATTCATGATATCGTATAGTAGCCTGGTATTTTCTCCAATAAATCTATCCTTCATAAATCCTTTAAATCCTGATTATTGAGTGAAGAACCTTTTTGATCCTGGCTGCAATGGCTCCCGAAGCAATCTTATAGCCAATATTTAAAAGTGATATAGGTCTCCAATTTTTGAAAAATCTTCTGTCTTTTTCTTCATTTGGTAGACATGTTATGACTCCTTGAGTCTGAAAATCTGAAAGTTTTCCTACAGTGTATCCGTAATTTATTGATCTGCAAAGGAATCCCCCATGAGACTTCCAGAAGAATTTATAGAACTCTACAGTGAATCCATCTGAGCCAGGACTTTTTTCGTTTCCCATCCGTTTTAGAGACATACCGCATTCATTAATTGTAAGCAGACCCTCGCACGATTCTCTTTCCTCTTGACTGAGTTTAATATTGTGATTAAAAAATCTACTTTGGTTAAATAATCTATTTTGAGTTTCTTGAGTCTCCTCGTCATCAAGCTGAACACGTCTACTTTTGTACAATTCCATATAAAACTGTTTTTGGGCTTCTAAAATATCTATTTGATCAGATACATTTGTCCCATCATCTAAAATAATTTCTATTATTGCCTTATTGACATAATTTCCTTTTTCAAGATTTAAAAAGTACTTTGTGCTTGTTTCTCCAAATTCATACCATCTGGCTTTAGATCTTAAGATAACACCCTCTATGTATTTTTTCCTAGATTCCTCTAATGCTGCTTTTTTTTTTCCTCTAAATTTTCTGGAGTTTCCCCATCTATGTTATTCGACAGTTCCTCATAAATTTCTATTATTTCCTGTTCAATTTTCTTTAATTTTTCCCGTTTCTCTTTTGTTTTCTTAATAGAAAAACATATAGTTTCAGATCTTATTTTCATTTTCAATATTTCAAAGAACATTTGATCATTACAGGAAAGAGAAACACGAAGGGAGTCATCTTTATTTCCCCCTACATAATATTCGTTTACAGTGTCAGCTATACACTTTTTGACCAAATCAGTATACTCGTTGTTCTTCAGCAGGTGGGCATTACATTTTCAATATCCTTTTCCCCTTGAATACGTTGAGAAAGCCACACTCAGAGCAATAGCTGAATGATCAGACTTATATCCAGGTAAGATACACGCATCAACTGTATTCATATGAATGTCTTCAGATACGAGAAAGTAATCTAATCTACTTTGTTTCAAGGGAGTTTTTTGCCTCCAGGTATGCATCTTTAAGTCTTGATTCGAATTTCGCCAGGGATCAATTAGTTTCAATTCTTTTTTAAGGTCTTGGATCACTGCTCTAGACTGTTTGTCATATAAAATATTATAAGTATCCAAGTCTAAGTCCTGAACAGTATTCCAGTCTCCGCACATTAAAATTGATGAGTTCTCAAGAAATAAAATCTCCTCCTTTGACTTTCTAAAGAAGCTAGGATTATCATCATTATAACCATACAAATTCACGAGGGTTATTCTCTTGCCATTAATTGTAATATCTAAAATAATAAACCTTCCTTGACATGTCACATCTTTCTCTATGAATTACAAATTCGAAAGTATTTCTAAAAAGTATTGCAACCCCAGCACTATTACTAGAGCAGTGGCTAAATATACATTTGTATCCCCACTCAGCTGCCCAATGTATTTCATCGTTCTTTGTACTATGAGTTTCTTGCAAACATACTATAGATACATTCTTTTGTTTTACCCAGTGGAAAATGTCCCGTCGTTTAAAGACTGAACCTTGCAGGCCTCTAACATTCATAGATATAATTTGTATATTATTATCCATGAGAACGGCAGAAATTTTACGTATACATGTTCTTGTACAGGAATGTATGAAGTAATTATCACCTTGAATTTATCATATGCATGGCTTTCACACCCACAGTCACACACATACTCACACAAAATACAAACATCTATAATAAAAACATCCATGGTGTTGCAATACATGCTGTAGATTTTGGTTGCAGTTAACATTGATACAGTGAACGATAGACAACAAATGAAACAGCTCCATTTGTGATAACTCTTAATCGCCTTTGACAGATTTCCAGGAGCTAAAACAGTTTGGTAAACCAATAGGCACAATTAATAAGAGTATAAATTACAAAATGAATGAGAGAAGGGGTGAAGGGAGGGGAAGAAAGTATGAAAGAGAGCATACATGAATGTAGTGAGTGACTGAATGACTGAGTAAGAATGGGAGAATTGAAGTATTGAACGTGGGTGAGTAGTGTTGAATACGATGAATAAACAACTGAGTAAGTAAATGTGTATATGGGTGAAAGATAATTTATGAATTAGTGGATGAATTGATTAAGGAGAGATTTGATATAATTGATGAGCGAGTAACAAATCTATTAACTAATGACAAAACTGGTGAAGGAAAGAAGTAATTTATAAAAATTAATTAAAACAAATTAGAGTAGAAAGGGGAGTATCCAAAAGAAGGTTCACATACCTATTTAGCCAATTTCATGAATTCACAGAGTTGCATATGGCACTTATACTCTAATTTTCTCATCAATATCATCATAAATGTCAAATTTTATCCATTTTCCTGATCTGGTTTTACCATACACAAATCCATTAAAGTACCATGCACTATCAATCTCCTGATGCCTGGATAATTTATTGATAAGTTCAGTATTCATCTTCGTTACATCCTCTACCAGTCTAATTCCTTTGCTCTGTTTAAAGTCTTTCCTCTTCTTGATAATTGGAATTAATTGGCTGTCCCTGTCGGCCTGGGATCCTATGCACAGCCACTATGTCCCTGTTATCCAAATTAATTTTTGTGACTTCTTTCACCAATTTCGGTATTTTCTCTCTCAGACTTTCATTCTCCTCCTCCTCCAGCCCTAAAACTTTAACATTCAGCTTCCTTGAAAATTGTTCCATTTGGTTTGAGGCTGCACTTGCTTGTTTTGATCTCCTGCCAGACTCTTTCATCATACTATTATATGTCTGGTGTATATTTATAATTCTCTATAATTAATCCTATATACCTGGATTTCTTTCATAGGAATCCAGAATGACTGTAGATAGATGAGAATTAATTACTAGGTCGTCACGCAAGTGTGTCTGCTTCACATGAGTGCATTTAACACTGACTCAGTTGCATCATTTTTTGGTGATGCGTGCTTAGTCGTGATGGAATATGGACTGGTGTGTGCAGGCAAGGCGATGGGTGCTGTTTACACGCGGACATGAGTTCGAATTTCCGTAGAGTATGAATTAAAAATTCTCTAACCTGTATGATAGTATTATTTTTATTAAATATTAATTCTACCTACTATTATCAAGCATTCTCCTATAGTATCAAGGGATGGCACTTTCTGTTCTGTCTGGTGTGTGTGTGTGTGTGTGTGTGTGTGTATATATATATATATATATATATATATATATATATATATATATATGCAGGGTCAAGCTAGATTTGAATTTTAGCGAGAAGTGACTTCTTTTGGACAGAACAGGGAGAAGTTAGAGCTGAACAGGGAGAAGTGGGAACAAAGCAAGACAAGCAGTATATATATATATATATATATATATATATATATATATATATATATATATATATGATGCATGTGTGTGTTGCTTTCATTCTCTTATTTGAATTATGCCCTCTATTTCCCAGTATGCATATTTGCATACACATTTGGTGCATGTTTAAACAGTCATATTCATATGCAATATATTTTGGCAATATGACTTAAAAAGAGAACAACAGAAACTAGTAATGAATTTTAACTAAGTAACTAAATTACATTATTGTAATTGCTAGTTAGTACAAAATTAATGCTTAATCAACTACCCTTAATCAAGAAGTTTTCTTTTTAATTTCTATATAAAATGGCACTTGAAAAGATTTCTAAACTTGTTTGAAACAACCCCTGTACCATGTACGTGGGAGCAAATGCACGTTTTTCAGATCATACTGTTTGTCCTAATTTCTTTGTTACCGAAAAAACTTTACCATAACTGTTCACAGATAACACACTGAAGAATTCAAGTCAGTTGATATCAACAAGAACTATTTGTTGGCTTGAAGCCTACTTTTCGCCTTGATCCATATAACACTGGAACTAACCTGGCCAAGGTGAGGGAGAATCTCAAAAGGATGCTCATTTCAATGTTCCTCTAAAAAATCACAGGGCAAAATCGCTTTCGCTTTCCTGACAGAAGAATGTGAAGTTTACAATTTTTAGGTGACTTAGTCGCACACTTTGCCTGGTAGCGTGAACCCTCTCTCTCTCTCTCTCTCTCTCTCTCTCTCTCTCTCTCTCTCTCTCTCTCTCTCTCTCTCTCTCTCTCTCTCTCTATATATATATATGTATGCACTTTTTGTTTTTTTTCTCTTTTATTACGATGATGACAACAAACATGGTACAACAAATGCAAGAGATTCAGAGTAGTAGAGGATGTTCATAAAATAATGATAATAATAAAAATCTGTACCAATTGCTCTTCATCACACACTTGTACAGTGTATTTGGTGTGGATAGAGAATACAGGGTTTAATGTTCTTAAAAAAAAAAAGGGCTGTGAAAAAGAGCAATATTTATTTCTTCTCAGCATGAAGTGCTGAGCCTGTGTCCCACATCAGAATCTCTCACAAGTCTCATGGGAGATGCCTTCTTCAACCTCCATGAAGATTCAGAAGACAGCACAAGATCTTAATGCAGATAAGAATGGGAGACAATTCCAACCAAGAGTAGGAATTGTGCATGCTCTGTCTGATACATATTGTCAAGACTGTTGAGGATGGAACAGGAAGAAAAGTATCAGGATCCCATACATTGGGATAAGCCTTTAGCTCCACCCACAAGGCACGACAATCGTAAGTCAAATATCACCATACCTATGGGGCGTTGGGGTGCAGAGTTGTGCCTGTCTCTGTCCATAATGCGTGAACATACATTGGAAATCTTTTAATGACGCACAGCAGTTGGTCTGCAATGTCATGGCCCTGGGCCCAATGTGGGATGTAGTATCCATGTTGATCTTTCTACAGGCAGAACTCAGTGTATCTTCTGCTATCCCTAATCCCACAGGACATGCATTGGGCTCTTTTTCCAGAATGGTTTGCATCTTAAACTGTGCCGAACATACTCTGGGAAATGTCAGTGTAGCAGCTACAAACTACAAACTTATAACAGCTGGAATGAGATGGAGTGCTCTCTGCCTCCACTTTTCTTAAGATTATCATAAAGTCAAGCTTCGCTTACAACCTTTATCATCGAATCTCCTTTTTAATGGTCAGGTTGATGAAATCTGTAGATAAGTTACCAAGGAGATCAACTTCTCTCCCTCACAGTCTCAGCTACAGCATAGAGATTTCAAGGCAATCAACAAAGAGATCTCAGGGACGCCCTTGGATGCAAGCCACTGAGAAGCAGGCGAGAGGCTGCGAGAGGGCAATCATTTTTGCCAGGCTCCCTATCTCAGAATGAATCATCTTCATGCTGCCCTTGTAGGGGGAAGGCTCCAATTCTTCACTGCCCCATGGGACAAGGTATGTCATGATGTATTGTGGCCAGGACAAATGTTTTATTAGGAACTTTGGTATTACTTTCACCTCCGCCTTTGTCCAGGGTTCCCTCAGCTGCAAATATGGCACTTTTCAACCTGTCATCTTCCTAAGCACACTGAATCAGTTCATCATGCCCCTTGGTTCTCGATGAAAATACCACGATGGGTTCTAAATGTCATCCAGGATGGAGACAACACAATCAGTGCGGACTTGGAAGATGCGTATTTTCACATCCCCATTCACACAGTTTCCAGGAAGTTCCTGTGATTTGCCTACAAAGACACCAGTTACCAGATCGGGGCACTCCCAGTTTGACTTTGCGTCAGTCCCTGGTATTTCACTTGATTGATGGACTGGGAGATGAATGATGTCCAGACCACCTCCATGGTGGCAACTACCGGGACTAAATTCTACAAATTCTACAAAAACAATGGCGAGTTATATATTGGAGCAAGACATGATATCCCTCTGCTCAAGCAACTATGAAAGCAGGTGTTTCATCCCAACTCGAGTTGCTGAACCTGCATGTCTGGATCATATTAAGCATATCAGGAACAAACAATTCTCGCAACCAGTGTTGGAGAAATCGCTCAAGCGAGATGGCCCTCTATATTAAGGCATACGAGGGGAAATGGATCTTCACTAAATGGTGTGCACAAGAATACATTATACAGCAGCAAGCATCAATACCTCAAAAAGCCGAGATGATACTGTGGCTTCTGTCAGTCAGATCACTGATACCCTGCCTCATATTGGACAAAATAACGACCTATTCGATCTTCTGTCAGATTTTGATTACACGTTAAAAAATGCTGCCTCTTGGCTCAAAGTGGAATCTATCATGGGAACTGACCTAGCTGAACAAGGCAGCATTGGAACTGATCTCAATAGCTTCATATGCGACCTGCTTCCTCACTGCATTAGCTAATTGCAAACAATCAGTGCAATGGATGGTCTATCAGTGGATCTGAACTACATGCAGTTCCTACAAGATCGGTCAGTATCGTTCATGACGGCCCATGCTTTCTTTACCAAGAACAGGCTCCCGTTTGTGGGGAATCAGACTTTTGTGATGATATTCCTGTTTGCTCAGGACACATCATGTCAAGGCCTGCAAAATTCAGTGCAAGCTTTGAAGTAGTATTTAAGATGGACTGAGTTGTTTTCTAGAGGGAGATCATGCCTCTTTTTAACCCTCACAGAGGGAAAGGATGACATATCAACACAGACCCTTTTGTCCTGAAAAAAACGAGGTTATTCATTCCACATATCAGAAATGAATTTGCTTCGCACCTCGGCTCATGAAGTTAGTGCAGTCACCACAGACATTGCATTTGAATGAGACTGTTCTGTCATCCATGCTGTGGGCTGGAGATGGGAGTTAACTTCTCCAGCTTTTATCTGAGATCTTTCACCCTAATAAGGTTGGGGTGGGTGGGTTAAAATCTTAACTCAACATATTGTGACCAGTATTACTTGTGGAGGGAGAACCTGGGAAAACCCCAGTAAGAACCACCGACCCATGGGAAGCTGTTGGCAACTTTTTCACATGCCCACATTGGCCAGGCCTGAGCTTCAAACCCACACAGGCAGAAGTGAGATGACAGTGATCAGTAAAGGTGAGTGCTTTAGACCACTTGGTCACCAGCCGCCCCATATCCATATAGAGAGTGTGCCCTCTACTCTAGCAGAAGCTGAAGTATTCATGGGACAAAGCCCCAGCCCCTGTATCAAGGGAGGTTACTTTAACTGCCACTGTGGTGGGCAAATAACTTTGCGCTTTTAAGCCTGGGATGATTGGATTTGCAGTGTAGTAGTACTTCTCTTTATTTATTATTATCCGTTAAGTATTATTGAACAAACATATTTTACTGTAAAAGAAAAATTGGTATCATGCCTCAAACCAACATCACTATTGTCCCTACAGAGTTCAGTGACTCCCCATAATAGCTAGAAACTACAGTAACTGAGCCATGTAATACATTAAACGTGTAAATACAGGTATGTACATTATACACATGAACTGACATTGTTAGATATTAAATTTCGTTTATAAGAATAACTGTACAAGATTATTATGTTAACCCTGTTTGAACCTGAATTCTGTATATGACAAGAATAATCGCACTGACTTATAAAAACTCGAACATTCATCATCGTTTAATACAGTAAAACCTGTTATGAGAGACTGCCCCTTCTGCCAGCAAGAAATGGTCTCTCAAGACAGGTGGTCTCTCATAGCAGGTTTGTACAAAAAGACCAGTTTCCAAGCTCCAGTTTCAGAACAATTTAAAGAAAAATATCCACAATCACTGTACATATATTCTATTCTATATTAATTGTTCTTGCTAAAATATTGTATGCATTCATCTAAAAACAAAATTACGTAATAATAATAAAGATATATTTCTATCATTAAACATGAAATCACATTTACATTTGAAGATCACATATATTAATATCTGAAATCGTTTCTGATTTACTCCTTTTCCTTTATAACAACCTAGATTTTTTACCGATGTTTAAACCGCTATTTTGCAAGTGGTCTGGTTTTTTTCACTTGTTTCAGTTACAATAATTATTTTCTCCAGTCTTAAAATTTGTCTCTTTTTAGTTGGAAGTTCATCCATTGTTATTAAGGTTCTAGGTGTTAACATTATTAGGGTTCAGTTTTAATATCGAATGTAAAGACGGTTTTGACTGGGCTTTGGGAAAATATGAAAAATCTATACATGTGCATTGCATATATAACAATTAATGAAATAAAAAGAAACAATTATCTCATCCAGAAACAGAACCATTTACTCAGAGACAAAAGTCAACGACTTCATTTAAAGAAGACCTACAGGGATTAACTCTATAAACAAAGTGTGTAACCCAGTCATACCAGCTTGAATAGATGACAGCTTTGTGGTTGGGATGTAATCACTTAACATCATGGGAAAATAATAATAATGAGGACTTTGTATAGCGCCTAATCTTTAGAAGCTCTAAGTGCTTTACAACATTTGACAACTCTTAAAAAACATATATAATGATATGATTACAAAAATAAAAACAAACACCACAAAATTAGAAAACAAAACATGCTGTAAATATTTGAGGTTAGGAAACATTATTAGGTCTTGAAGTCTGTTCTTGCAGTTGAAATAGGTGAGTTTTAAGAGCGCTTTTGAATGAGATCACTGTGTCTTTGTGTCTAAGTTCAGTGGGCAATTTGTTCCACGTTGCTGGGCCCTGGTATGCAAAAGAACTTTGTCCATATGATTTCATTTTCATAGTGGGAATAATGAGAATACGAGTGTCAGAAGAGGAGCGTAAGTATCTTGCTGGTGTGTACACATGGGTGAGGTCAGATAGGTATGTTCGACTGGAGCCCATCAGTGAAACGTAGCACAGAGAACAAATTTTGTGTTTAATTCTGGATCGAATGGATGGCCAGTGTAGGGTACAGAGCAGGGGGAGGCATGCTCTGATCGTGGTACTCTAAGGAAGATCCGAGAAGCTGAGAAAAAACAACAAACATCACAAGTCTTGAACACTATCAATCGAATCCTGCAAACGATTCTCTTTTGCTGGTTTAGTAGGCATTGCCCTTATTCACCCCTAGGCAATTCAGATTAACTCTAAAGGCAAACAATATATGCAACCACTACATCAATTTCGGCACTACAATGGCAATTCGTGACATGTACATTAGCCTGGTTTACGGACTGTACGATCTATCACCGGTGGCTACAATCCTTTTATTTTTTTTATTATTCTTTTTATTTTTGTTTTTGATCAGAACAATCGTTACTAATTAAGCGGTCATTGCAACAACTGATTACATATAGGTCAGTGGTGCCTGCCTATGTTCTCGCGATATGGTCGTTCATAGGGATGCTGGGTCCTACTCATACATATGATCCACGATAAGGCTGGGAAGCAGGCTAAGTGCAGGAATAATTTGTCTGGTTTCCTGCTTCATATGCTCCTGCGTTGCTGTTCCCTATACGAATAGCGGAGAACAATAAATAATCCACATGTACTTTAGTCTGGTTTACAACAGAAACTACAAAACACTATAAGCATACCTACAGAATTTCAGATATCGGTAGCCAGTCTATTTTGTTGTTTTTTTAGAACAGCATGAGCGGTCATTGTCACACAATTTTGCCTTCCTTTTGTTCACTGTAATTCTCTATAAATTTCCTTGAAGTGGGAAATGGTTTCATATAACTAATGCCAGAATTATAATTATTAAAGTGTCGCATCATTATTTGAGTAAAAAATATTTCTCAGTTTAATAATGGGCATCTTCATCTGCAACTTTATATATATCCTGTTTTGTTGTAGATTTTTTGTCCCCCTGTACAAGTCCGGTTGCCCTTCCTTATTGAGCTATTTTCATTTTTCAAAAGACTATGTAGTAGAGAGACCATTGCATTACATGTGCTTAAATTTCGTTGAAATGAAAGGGTACATATATCATTAATTATGTAAAGATTATTTCAGCAGAATGTACAGTTTAATCTATTAAATTCACTTTTGAGGAGTCTGATACGTTGAAATTAAAGTACATTCAAGGGCTGTGCTATTTTAACCATTTTTATTTTGAATAACTACTGTGAAACATTTTAAATTTGCTGGGTTCTAATTCTCATGAGTGATCTAGGCCACAAATTTAGTCACAACAAAATATTGACCATGCCAACCGTCACCCCCCTTCCCATATCAAATGCAGAGGAAAGGCATCACCTGCTGCTTTCCTTGCTGTCTTTTGTGCTGAGAATGTGAAATATTCATCAGGACGAGTACATGAATGACAAGGGAGACTGGAACTAATTGATTACAATTTAATTCAGATGCAAAGTTTTGTGCAAGGTTGTAATGACTCTTCCTGATGTGTAATAATAAATGCACATCATTGTCTGTATCCTTCTTTATTTCCTAATACACATTTTATTCCCATTTATATATACATGTATTTTTGCACATATCAACTAGCTGTTAAATAAACAATTAGCAGATTAGTCCTGCTTTCTCAAAGCCCTTTTCAATCAGGTTACTTCAAAGTGCTACTGTATTTTATCATGTGTGCAGACAAATCACTTAGCATTAATTGGCATATGGGTAGATTTTTCTGGTTAAATAAAACCAGATCTCAATGTGCATCCCTACTGTCTGTATCTTTGCAGTTTATGTTTTGCATATTTTGAACAATTCCTTTAGTTCCAGCCATCACAGTATGTTCATTAATAACACCGGCATTCATTGGAACTTTACAGACCCATAATGATGTCAAGGTCACCCAGCAGTAAGGGGTTCCCATGGAGTGATTTGGCAGGATTATATAGAGGAAAAGAGGTTTACAGTCATTGGCATTGTTCAGACATCTAATCCCTTATTGTTGAAAACTTTATATTTAGATAGCAGTCTTTAAAAACATGCGAGAACCTAATTATTTAAGATTATAGTAGTGGTATTAAATGTGTAAGCTCATGTGTGGATTAAGATGTAGGAATTTTATTTACAATCTCTGCATGTATGTCAGATGTTAGCAATGAATAACTTAATTGACTTAATAACTGCAGTATGGATTATATCTGTTTGCTCACAAATGCATGGAAATGAATTTTTATATAGTCATTATTGGGATAGAAAACAACACAAACGCCGATAATTCTGTGCAACTAGTTTTGCATTTAATACATGCTTCTTTAGGCACAAAATGTTTTGAAAGAAACGGATGACTTCTTTATATTTTAAAATAACAATTACGTCATCACATAACGTCATAAATGATATTCATCATCATAACAATTATATTTATATGACAGGATCTAAAAGATACACGAGTCTCTAATGAAACCTGAATCATCTTTTACACCACCTAGTGGACATGATTCCTATTTAGATATATTATACTGATGCGATCACAAAAGAGATATTACATGGGAATCATCAAAAGTGATATTACAGTAATATTTCTAAGGACGAAATTAAATCTTTATATAATCTAATGAATGATGACAGTATAGTGATTAAAAAAGGCTGATAAATTAAACACTATTATTATTATGAATCAAGAAGATTATGTTAAAGAAGTTGAACATCAATTAAATGAGGAAAAATACTACAAACATATTAACGAAGACCTGTCAATAGAAATTAAATCGAAAATTTCAACATGCATTAACGAGATCACTAAAAATAATAATTCCATATATGAGGAATTTGATACTTTCCCTCTTAACATACGTACACCTCATTTTTACATATTACCTAAAACTCAAAAAATCCTGACCATAATTTACCTTTAAATTATCCAGGACGACCCATTATATTATGTTGTAATTCATACACTGAAAACCTGTCCAAATTTATTGATAGTGTTTTACAACCTTTAATGAAATCACTTCCATCATACATTAAAGATACTACTGATTTCATTAAAAAGTTGAAGCCTATTCCACAGCTATCTGATAACTCAATCCTGGCATCATTAGACGTATACCAACATTCTGCATACAGATGGTATTGAAGCATGTAAATATTTTCTTGATAACAATCCTAATAATAGCACACTATCTAGTGAAGATATTTGTAAATAATTATTTTCAATTTAATAATACAAATTACATCCAAATAATGGGTACAGCAATGGGTAGTCCTATAGCTCCTTCATACGCTTCTCTTTTCATGGGTAAATTAGAAAAAGGTTTCCTTCAAAAAGAAAAGTTTAATCCATCTCTTTGGTTTAGATTTTTAGATGACATTTATGATCTGGAACGATTCAACTGAAGAACTGGAAAAATTCACAGATCGCCTAAATCATTTTCATCCGACGGTTAAATTTACTTATACTGCATCTTGTACGCATGTTTCATTTTTAGATGTAAATGTAATTAAAAATATTGATAACACTATCTCTATAAATATTCATGTCAAGGAAACTAATATCCGCCAGTATGTGGAATATTCTTCATGTCATCCCACGTCATGTAAAAACGGTATACCATATAGCCAGGCCAAAAGATACAGATGCATTATTTCAGATGATTGTCAATTACAAAATTCGTTGAATGATTTAAAAACATATTTCCAAAACACAAATTATCCTAAACATGTCAGTGATTCTGTGCTGAATAAAGCCTGTAATCTTACTCAACATGAGGCTTTAAACACAGCAAATTGTACAGTAGAGAAAAATATAATTCCTTTCACAATACAGTATAATCCTTCATTACCTATTATAGGCCTTATAATTAATAAATATTGGAGTCTCCTAAATTTATCAAATAAAAACAGCATAAAATCACTTTACAACAATAAACTAATTCTTGCTTATAGAAGACCCAAGAATTTGCAAGATTTTCTAATTAGAACTAAACAGACAGAAAATAAGAAAAGACAATTCTCATCATCTAAATGTAATAGACACTGTTGCTCTCAGTGTGCAAATATAAGAGAACGTGCTTCTTTCAGTAGCGCTAATACAAAAGAGGTATTTTCTCTATGTTATAACACTAACTGCATTATCCACTGATGTGATTTATTTGATAACCTGTAAAAAATGTAATATGCAATATGTTGGACAAACACTTCAACAAGTTTGTAAGAGAATGAATAATCAGCGCTTTCACATAAAAAATTATAGAGATCCTCAGTTTTCCGCTAATAAATGAATAATCAGCGCTTTCACATAAAAAATTATAGAGATCCTCAGTTTTCCGCTAATACTTCAACACATTTTAATACCAATAATCACTCTCTACTCGATTTTTCTTTCATGCCAATAGATATTGTGCATGGAGACATGAATAGACTCATAAAAGAAACTTACTGGATTCATAAATTAGATACTTTGTATCCTAATGGCCTTAATGCCAATGCACTATATAAAATTGTATAAAATAATTTTATTTTTTTTAAATTATTTTTTTATTTTTTTTTAAATTGATAAATTGTATATCCTTTATAACAATATAATTATATGTATGACTGTTTGTCTCTATTTTATTTTTTTATTTTATATAATAATTAGAGAGACATATACATTGGTTTTTTTTGTGGGGGGGTGTTAATGATAGTTCCATGAAATTAGGCATCCATGAATGATGTACGTTTTACCCAAACCACAAAATTTGAAACCCACAAAAATATAGTGTTTTACAGTAAGATAAGACTGAGTAAATTACCTTACTCTGTGTCACATACTGATAATTAATGTGTTTATGATAAATCAGTGACACAGGGTACACAAATTATTAGTGTCTGTCTTCTAGGATGTTCAGATAAAAAAGCTAGTGTGATCTCTGTTTGTTAATATCCAGCCTAAGTAAATTAGTGCTCAAAGAAATTTATTTGGACACAGGCCCAGGTCAAATGGTTTTAAATAAATCCCTTGCATGCCAAGAATATTTTGTTGCTATTATTTTGACACAGTGATGAAACTGCTATACTTTACATTAAAAAAAAGAACCAAAAAATTCAACTGACAATTTTCAATGTATATTTGCCTCCATTATTAGTGTACTTCTGAAAACAATTGTGTGTGGCCTTGTCTACTAGAGTTCTAATTTGATCTGCTGTAATTAAAAGCACCGTTTTCTCCAGGTACCTCATATAAAACAGCATCCAATAGTTTCATTTTCTGAAAGCTACAAAAATCTACTATTTCTGTATCAAAGCTGAAAAAAGAGTGATGAAGTTGTAGAGGCATTAGTCTTATATTTACATCAATTAGTAAAACAGTAGATTCAAGTTTCATAATTAACTGTTGTCAAAGTAATGTGAATGTGTCACTCTTAAAGAAAACAGTCACTCTGTATACCAATAGAACCAGTAGCTATGACCCCTTTGAACTAAATGAATTAAAATACAATGTAAATATCTCATTTCCTTTTGGGTGAAAAAACATTTTGTATTGGATGGCTTTTATAAGTTGCTAAACTTCTACTTCAACTTGTCAAAAAGCCATGTTGGTACTGCTTGATTTATTCTAATGGTAATGGTTTACGATTTCACGGTGAGCAAGTGACAGCTGCTGTCAATTATTGGTGTAGGGAATGTGAGTGCTGACAATAGGTAATGAAACACTGAGAGCAAAAACAGTACTATTCACCAGTTTATCAGTCACATACTTCACTTTGTACACAAAAATGATATCATTCAGTACATTTAAGCAGACAATTGTAGAGGGTGGAGGGACCTACATTTAAGCCGACAATTGTTGAGGGTGGAGGGATCTACATTTAAGTAGACAATTGTAGAAGATGGAGGGACCTTCATTTAAGCAGACAATCATACAGAGTGGAGCGACCTATATTTAAGTAAACAATTGTAGAGTGGAGGGACCTACATTTAAGCAGACAATCATAGAGGGTGGAGGGACCTACATTTAAGCAGACAATAATGCAGGGTGAAGGGACCTACATTTAAGCAGACAGTCGTACAGAGTGGAGGACCTACATTTAAGTAGACAATCATAGAGGGCGGAGAGACCATCATTTAAGCAGACAATCATACAGGGTGGAGGGACCTGCATTTAAGCAGACAATAGTACAGGGTGGAGGGACCTACATATAAGCAGACAATAGTACAGGATGGACAGACCTACATTTAAGCAGACAATTGTAGAAGGTGGAAGGACCTTCATTTAAGCAGACAGTCATACAGGGTGGAGGGACCTACATTTATGTAGACAGTCATAGAGGGCAGAGAGACCTACATTTAAGCAGACAATCGTACACGGTGGAGAAACCTACATTTAAGCAGACAATTATACAGGGTGGAGGAACCTGCATTTAAGCAAACAATCATACAGGGTGGAGGGACCTACATTTAAGCAGACAATCATGCAGGGTGGAGGGACCTACATTTAAGCAGACAATTGTGCAGGGTGGATGGACCTAAATTTAAACAGACAATCATAGAGGGCATAGAGACCTACATTTAAGCAGACAATCATACAGGGTGGAGAGATCTACATTTAAGTAGGCAATTGTAGAGAGTGGAGGGACCTTCATTTTAAGCAGACAGTCATACAGAGTGGAGGGACCTATCTTTAAGCAGACAATAGTACAGAGTCTAGGGACCTACATTTAAGCAGACAATAGTACAGGGTGGAGAGACCTTCATTTAAGCAGACAATCATACAGGGTGGAGGGACCTACATTTAAGCAGACAACAGTATAGAGTGGAGGGACCTACATTTAAGTAGACAATCATACAGGGTGGAGGGACCTACATTTAAGCAGACAATCATACAGAGTGGAGGGACCTACATTTAAGTAGACAATCATACAGGGTGGAAGGACCTACCGGTACATTTAAGTAGACAATAGTACAGGGTGGAGGGACCTACATTTAAGCAGGTGATCATAGAGGGCAGAGAGACCTACATTTAAGCATACAATCATACAGAGTGGAGGGACCTACATTTAAGTAGACAATCATAGAGGGCAGAGAGACCTACATTTAAGCAGATAATCATACAGGATGGAGGGACCTACATTTAAGCAGTCAATTGTACAGGGTGGAGGACCTACATTTAAGCTAACAATTGTAGAGGGTGGAGGGACCTACATTTACATAGACAATCATACGGAGCAGAGAGACCTACATTTAAGCAGACAATTGTACAGGGTGGAGGGACCTACATTTAAGCAGGCAATCATAGAGGGCGGAGAGACCTACATTTAAGCAGACAATCATACAGGGTGGAGGGACCTGCATTTAAGCAGACAATTATACAGGGTGGAGGGACCTATGTTTAAGCAGACAATAGTGCAGGGTGAAGGGACCTACATTTAAGCAGGCAATCATAGAGGGTGGAGAGACCTACATTTAAGCAGACAATCATACAGGGTGGAGGGATCTACATTTAACCAGTCAATTGTACAGGGTGGAGGGACCTGCATTTAAGCAGACAATAGTACAGGGTGGAGGGACCTACATATAAGCAGACAATAGTACAGGGTGGACAGACCTACATTTAAGCAGACAATTGTAGAAGGTGGAAGGACCTTCATTTAAGCAGACAGTCATACAGGGTGGAGGGACCTACATTTATGTAGACAGTCATAGAGGGCAGAGAGACCTACATTTAAGCAGACAATCGTACACGGTGGAGAAACCTACATTTAAGCAGACAATTATACAGGGTGGAGGGACCTACATTTAGGCAGGCAATCATAGAGGGCGGAGAGACCTACATTTAAGCAGACAATCATACAGGGTGGAGGGACCTGCATTTAAGCAGACAATTATACAGGGTGGAGGGACCTATGTTTAAGCAGACAATAGTGCAGGGTGAAGGGACCTACATTTAAGCAGGCAATCATAGAGGGTGGAGAGACCTACATTTAAGCAGACAATCATACAGGGTGGAGGGATCTACATTTAACCAGTCAATTGTACAGGGTGGAGGGACCTACATTTAAGCAGACAATCATAAAGGGTGGAGGGACCTGCATTTAAGCAGACAATAGTGAAGGGACCTACATTTAAGCAGACAATCATACAGGGTGGAGGGACCTACATTTAAGCAGTCAATTGTACAGGGTGGAGGGACCTACATTTAAGCAGACAATCATAGAGGGTGGAGGGACCTACATTTAAGGAGACAATAGTACAGGGTGGAGGGACCTACATTTAAGCAGACAATCATAGAGGGTGGAGGGACCTACATTTAAGCAGACAATAGTACAGGGTGGAGTGACCTACATTTAAGCAGACAATCATAAAGGTGGAGGGATCTACATTTAAGTAGACAATAGTACAGGGTGGAGGGACCTACATTTAAGCAGACAATCATACAAGGTGAACGGACCTACATTTAAGCAGTCAATTGTACAGGGTAGACAGACCTACATTTAAGCAGACAATCATAGAGGGTGGAGGGACCTACATTTAAGCAGACAATAGTGCCAGCATTTAGATTTTGTGATATGCACGAACCTTGTTATTAGAACTTAAGTTTCAATCAGCTAGTATTTCTATGGACATTAAAATGATTTTTTTCTGCCTTAAAGCCATAGAAGTAAATCCTGCAAAAAGAGAATAGAGGACATTCTCCATGCAGCATTTTCTGAGGCAGGAGAGGTCATGGTACATGAAAAAGGTGCAGAGGATGAGAGCAAGGAAACTGGAAGATCTGAGGAAGAGGAAGAGGAGGTAGAGTTAACTGAGCAGGGATGAAAATGTTTCCAACAATATCCAAATAGATTTTATTGCACACTTTACACATCTGTTATATAATTTATATAATTTTAATTGAATAGCATAGACCTTAATGACAGCCAGCTCCATTCCTGAGCAGTTCAGTTGTGCATTGTGCATAAATAAATATAGTGATGTTTTTTCTCCTCCACTGTCTTCAAGAAGGTACATTTTTGGCAAGGCCGTCTTAATGGAAGCTCAACATAGTGATCACTTTGGTATCCATGTGGTTGTTCATCTGTACGTCTGTCCACACCATAGGTTAAACCCCGGTGTTAAAGTTTTCTTTCCTTTTATTCAATACTATTTTATCCCAACCACTTCAGATTTGAAGTATATTTTTCAGTATACACTTAAATTTATTTTGCTTACATTAGTTTATGCTTGCGAAATGTGGTCAGTTTCTTAAGTGCATTAGGGCATGGAGTCATCTGTTTTGGTTTGTGGACATATCTTACCAGTTTGCCAAATATAGAGTTGGTGTGAGTTACATTTTGCACTTTCTTGGCTTTGGTCAATTGTCTTTTTGTTGACCAGTTTTTTGTATGTTCTGTTTGCTAGGGAGTCATGCAGCTTAGTTCGTTGATACAACCAATACCAAATTGCCAAAATAGTCAGTTTGACCTAGATTTCATGCTAAAATGTTTTTGTGTTATGGTGATTTTCTTGCTTACTATTGGTCTTATAGTCATGGAAATTGATATCTTGATGAATACAACACTTTTCCACCTGAATAGGTTACTTTGACGTAGCTTTCATTTTGAAACTAGGTCAAGGGCTCTACATGCAGGCCATGCCTAGCTTCTAGTGTTTTCGAACATTGTGATCATTCCTGGTCTTAGTGTCTGTGTAATGCTTCATTACTGCTATTACATTCCTTATTGAAAATGTATGAAATCACATCAGAGTTAACAGTAATATCCAAACTGTTTAAAAAAAATGTTTTTTCTTTAAATTCCAATTCAGTTTCTTTAGGGTCTATCCTAAAACTGAAATTTTTTTGGAAAATTTCCCTCTCCATTTGGAAAATGGGAATTTTCTAAATATAGGAGGGACATATTGAAGAAATAAAGGTAAGGCATGATTTTCCTGCATTTTGTTGAATTTTTTATTGCAGTTTTTGATAAATTTATGTGCATCCCACAATTGTGTCATGGAGTAAACTGATTATTATCATTAGAATTAAAGTTTTCTCTATCCGTGTTTTTTCTCATTTTCAGTGTTCTTTTTGGTCACTTGCTACATTCTGTTGATAAAATTGCACTTTTTAAACTCAGTGACCCTTCTAAGTTTAGGGTGAACATTCTCGCAGCAGATTTGGACATTTTTTTTCTAAAGTTTATTTTCATTGATTATTATAATTCATGAGGCTTTTCTGTCAATCTAACATTTAAAACTGACAGCACTACTATTTCTATGGATAACATAAAACAAAGGAGGTAATTATGGATGCCTGAATGTACAGTGATATCTGTCATGATGGGAGACCACATCTTCTGCCAGCAAAAACTTGTTTTTCAAGACAGGTGGTCTCCCATTAGATGCTGTCAAATTATAGATGTGTAAAGCATGAAAAATTGGTATATAAAGTATCTGATCTTTAATAACATGTGGTCTTTTATAACAGGTGGTCTTCCAGAATAGTGATCTTTCAGTTTAAATGTACTTGTCTAAGATAAGGTGAGATTATACTTGGCTTGTGGTATTTGTGGGAAGTGCTTGAGGTATTTCACAACGCTGAACAATGTAACAGAAGATCTTGTACAATTTGTGAGATTGCTCACGAATGAGTTTGTTTAATAGCAGTCATTAATGGTGCATTCATGGTGATGTTTTGTTCTTTTTCTTGCAATCAGAGAAAATCAGATAGTGAGAGGAATAATGGAACTTGTAAAACAGAGAAGGTAAGTTCATGTTGGTGTTCAGAGTCAGTAGACCAGAATTTGTTCTTAGTTGACTTTTGTTATAAATAAAGTTGATGTAGATAGATAGGTCAAATTGATATTAGGATCAAACTCATAGTAACAAAACTGATTTTGGTGTGCACCTCTTTATTCCCTTTTACTTAGAGATTTTCCAGTAAAATATACATAGGACCCAGGGAAGGAACTTTTAATATAGAATAGTCACCCATAGATGCATTTAGAATTTTATATCGTTTTCATATGAACTCTTTTGGGTAATCTGATTACCCTAGCATATATTTTTTAAAAAGTGCCTTCCCTGCGTACCATGTATGTTTAAATGGAATAGTCCTTAGTTATCATGAATGATTTCTGGATACAGTCTTCAGCCTTAATTTAAAACAAGTTTTCAAAGAACTTCAAAAATATGCATGTAGGATGCTTGGTTGTACCTATGTTACAGAATGCTTCATTGAACAAAAAGATTTATCTAACCTTGGCAAAATTTTACTGACCTTGAAAAATAGATAAGACTTTTTCCAGCTTTCCATTTGTATGCCCTCTCCCCATGTGTAAAAAGCCATACTGTAGTACCACTGTTTTTTGTGGTGTACCAATTTTTGTGGATTTTGTTGTTGCCCTGAATGATGAATTTAAAGACCCAACAAAAACTTAGCCAGAATCGATAAAGAGTACCCCACCCCCAGCTCAGAAGAATGCCTCACCCCCAGCTCAAAAGAATGCCCCCCAGCTCAAACATGTTTTCTTACTGTTTCATTCCTTGAGATCAACAAAATTTACATACATAGTAATAGAATATTGTCTTTTACAGATTTTTGTTTTATTTTACCCTTTAAAAAAAAATAGAATGTATTTTATATTATTTAAATATTTCTCTATGAAAAAGATAGAAGCATAAGGTATTCAGACACTAGTGTCACTGAAAATAACACAGTGAATAATAAATTATACTTGTATATGAAAATTAGATTTAGTACTTTTTTTTAAAAAAAATTCATTATTGAAGTGAAATTGTTGTTGCAAAAATTTAAATCCTAATAAAAAAGTGTCAAATTTTATCCATACATGCTAAATCCCAAGGAACTATAGACTACAAGAACTATTCTTTGAAGCCCAATTGCTTATGAAAGACTAGATGTAAACACTAATTACTGAAGATTGTCAGAGTTCACTTTGCTGATTTTTGGAGAAAACCACTGAATCAACATCATGTCAATCAAGTCTGGTCACACACATAAATGTTTGTCAGGTAAATAATCCTAAAATTGTTGATTGAAACAAGTCCAGCATTCTCAAGGCCATGGATAATTAGGTCTTATCTTTCATACATTTTCTTGTCAGCCACATTTATTCATTCAGTATGAAGTAAAGTCTACTGGTTGCAGTTGGTTCATAAATGTGGAACATTCAGACGAAAAAGCTATACCATTGTTTTTCAGTTTAATTAGCATCTTTGCACTTTGATGGGCTCTGAATGCATTAAAGACTGACACTGCTTGCTAACTGCATGGAGCAGCTGGTCATGTATTCGGTTCACAGGAGGAATAATTACATCCAAACCAACATGGATCTAACTTGAATTTTATGACTCTGTAGATACTGTTAAATGCCATGGACATCATAAGGTAATTGATGGTACAGCTTTATGGACTGTGCTTTAAGGAAGAGATCATACATGTGTTTTAATAACTGATTATCTTAGTTTTAGTTGGCTCCCTTTCATGAGTGTAAGTGATTGATCTTGACATGTGTTTGATTTGTGCTTATACAGGTGCAGAAATGCTACCAGGCTGTGGGATTGCATGTTTCTTGCAAAAAAAATGATCCAGAATCATGCAGCTTTCAAAATCCACAAGTTTCCTGTAGTTCCCATAATATCTTGTAGCTGATGTACGATTTTAAAAAAGACTCGGTTGATCAGATCATTGTTTTCTTTTTCCACCTTTTTTTCCATGATGTCAATTAGTCCGATATCTGTTGAGAATACTGTTGAATACAAGCACCTTTACGATGCAGATCTATTGGCACCATTGCTGAAACTACGGAGGTATCCTGAATGAACTGCTTCCTGGAGGAGTATAGTAAATTGATCTATTTATCAACCATTAGGGAAATGCCTAAAGCACAACAGCAGTGTTATTATGAAACTAAAGATAACTGTATTCTTTAGGAGGGTCAGCAAGATAGATAGATCATCTGTTAAGGGCAAAACTGGGGTGGAGGAAATATCTGATGGTTTGCTGCTAACCAAATATAGCGCAGAAAGCAGTGATATATAGCACAGAAAGCAGTGATATATATAGCGCAGAATGCAGTGATACAGAAATAACCAGGGCATGCTTACTATGGTGTATGCCTTGCAAGAAGATCTGGTACATCGACAGAAATATCCAAGAAATGACATGCATGAATTGTGAAAAATTGTGTTTTGGATATATATCCAGAAAACCAGTTCCAGAATCTATTCAGATTGACCATAATTACAGTGGTTTTGCCTTTATAAAATGTTGATTGTGAAAGGGGGTTCAGTTCTCAAAGCAAAATTCACGCTACTGCAGAGAATAGGGTAACCACAGACCTTTGAAATCTCTATCCCGGTGGTAAGAATGTGTTAGAATATCGAAGAAAAAAATGAAACTAAATATAGGGAAAGGATTTCTTTTTCATTTTTTTTTTTTCAAAGACATGCTGACATTTTCTTATTACATTGATAGAGTTTCAAAGGCACGTGGGCTGACCTCTGAAACAGTAAATAAACTGGTGATCATACAGATGTGTGTAAATGTGTGGTCCAGTAAATGATTTTCAGTTTGCAAAAGCTTTTTTTGAAGTGAATGATATGAAACAAAGAATATTTACCAGCTGAGCAACAATTATTTATGCAGATACTTTATATATTTATTGTCAAAGAATTGACAAATAATTAAATGTATGTTTTAAATTAGGTGTTTGTGTACCATATAATAATATTTTCACCCATCAGCTACTATCTGGCATAATTTATCCACACCCACCCACACCCTCCCACCCCCAAGGTACCTGTGGGTGTCCTCTCCGTCGTAAGTAAATTCTGCTGGTGGTAGTATTGCAACAACCACCATTTGTTGTTGGCATGGTCTTGCTCTTTTGTATTCTTTATTTGGGGTATTTGTTGAGATTAATCCACACTAACAACAAATAGGCAAACATTGGCAGGCAAACCTATAAATTTAAGAACCCAATAAAATGTCATTTTTATTTTTCAAATTCATGGAAATTGAAACCCACAAAAAATGAATGATACTACAGTATAATGTTATCGATGTCTCTCTCTGTCCATCTGATATAATTTCTGGTTTAGGTGATTTTTGAGGGACATTCATGTGCCATGTGCAACTGATTAGAAAGCTCATTCTTAAAAGATTTGTCCTAATTGCCCCTTGTCTTTGTTAGTCGAGGAATATAATATAACAAAGCATTGTTGAACCTGATAACAGCGCAGATGAAAGCACAGTAATGTAAATTTTCACTCAGTACTAATGCATTGCAGGTACAGTCAGGGGAGATACCTATTCCTGGTGAATTGAAAGAAAAGCTCAATAGTGATTATTTTGCCATTCACTACAGTAAGCAGGTAAACTTTCTTATTAATTTGTCTAAGTAGTTATTCCAGCTTTTGTGGGGTTTTTTGTTGGGGGAGCAAGAAGAAGTCTGTTAATGTTGTGTAGGAGAAGACTTCAAAGATTTAATGTTGAATTACTTGAACAGGATGAAATTTGTACTCCACCCCCCACCCCACCCACAGCTGATGGTAGGGTAGTGGTTTCCCAACCCTCAGGTTGTGACCTGAAATCAGGGTTGTGGGGGTATCATCAGGAGGGTTGCGAAGGGTCATCAGAAGAAATCATATCATAAACCTGAGGATCAGGAGGTCCTTTTGGTGGTCAATATAGTGTTGCTGTGATATAAGATTGGGAACCACTGCTGGAGGGCATCACAGAAATCATGTCACTATTGTGGACTCCAGTTCCAGAGTGTGTGGGAGTAATGATTTCCCTATGTAAGGGGCTCAGTCCTGACTAATCTTGTAAGGGGAATTTTCTCAGATGGTGACAGACGACTTATATTTATGATTTCTTGTTCCCCAATGGCATCATCTATTGATCCATCGCTTAAAATGCTATGAAATCTGCATCTCTGATTTCACATTCAGTTGGATCTAGAAGGAAGTCAGCAATAAATGCAAAAAAGTCATTGCAATTGATATAATGTTCACCTAAACTGACCCTATTTTCTTTCTGATCAGTAGAAAAAAAATTCAGAGTTCAAAATCTGAAAATGGTTTGCCTGCTCTTGCAACACAATAGACAGTATTGAATAGGTATAACAGTCTCTCTGTTCTATATTCAGTATAGTCATGGCTCTTGATTGGGGCATCTGCTGCAGCAAAATTATGATCCTTGACAGTAGATTTTCCCAGTTGCTGTCTTAAATGTTCCATTATTCTTGCATGAACATGAATTGGGTCAGTCTTTGAGTTGGTTGTACCACAATAAAGAGCACTTGACCTATCAGCTAAATCAGGGAACTTCAAACATGTTCAACACAGCAGTTTTCCTGTATCCTGATCATATTTGACCCACAGCCAATTTGTTTTCCACAGTTCTTCAGATGTGTGAATACTGTGTTCATTGTGGGTCATTTAAATTTTTCCTTTGGGTCCATTTTCTTCATTGTTGGGTTCCTACAGCATTTTGGATTTGCTGATGGATGAGAAGCCATTGTTAAAGAAACTCGTGACATGTATTGATTATTGTGTTCATTGAACAGAACCATGTATTCAGACTGGTTTGTGTTATAGTGTTGCAGTTAATGGCTAATTCAAACTTGGGGTAGAGGACCAGTCATGCAATATGCTTGAGCACATGTTTTAGCCAGCATTGCAATAGACATCTCGAGTCTCACTGAATGAGGCTTCAAACTGTTGACTTTGGAATTTTCTCTTTCCAAGTGATAAGGTGAAGTCCCTTGGAATGAAATTAGACTTTAGGTCTTGTAACTTTGATACTTCTGTGGAAGGGTACTTGAATTAAGAAGCAAAAAAAAAGCACTGGCTGGAACTCTTCTATACATGTTGTTCCAGTCTGACTAACATGTACACAGCGAAAAAAGCCCATTATTTGGCTTTTACATAATTTTGCATATATATTTCTTGACATTGTACATTTTGTTTAAGAAACAACTTTGAGGCTGCAGAGGGATACTTTTAGTTTCCCTTTTGTTGGAAAAGTGGGTGTCCAATGGACTCTGGCAAGTTTATCTCTTGGATCTGACAGGGAAAACTGCATATCCCAGACCCTCAACCGCCACTATTTTCAGGCCCTGGATGATTCTTTAAAAGCAGAAATATTATGGATTTTGAGAACTTTGGCTAGGAACCATTCATATTATTCATCAGCTAATTAGATAAAACAGACAGCTGTTCTAAGCAATGTTTCCTGATAGTAACATTGACTCCAATGTTGCTATTTTATTTGGGGAAAATGTTCAGCTAAAACTGATAAAATGCTTGGAAAGTCCTTGAAAATCCTTGAAAGTTCTTGGCCTGTACAGACCCAGATTGCCATGGACACTTTAGATGTGATGTGGCATAGCTGCCCAAGCAGCCCCATAACAGCGGTATGGGGGGATTCCTGTCAAGCTTTTTCATTGGGATAGGGTTAGGCTACTGTTTCTTGTTTTGAAGTTCCCTGTTTATACTATGGACATCTGTCACCTAGTAAATTTCCAGTGCTCATCAAATTTTGAATAATTTGAGAATAGAAGCAACTGTCTTTCACTCTACCTGATATTTGTTTAGTAGTGAACTTGTAATATTCCTTAAATAGGTCATGTTGCCTCTTTTCGTTATGGAAAAAATGCAGATTAACTAGGCATCTTCCTTTACCTTCCCTTTTCATTCTCTATACAGTTTAGGGTAAATGTCTTTAAATTTTGCTTGAATCAGAAAATGTTTATACTTTTCATGGGCCATCATGCAGGGAATCTTTCAACCACACTCAAGGATTTTACCATTTTGTTTAACCTGTCTTTCAGTTATTGAAGTTGCCAGCAAGTCCAAATGTAGTGACTGTATTGGAGAGCTTTGTAAAGAAGTTTACAGTGGACTTCTGGTCACCTTCCTTTGACAGGTGGGGATTCTGTCACACAGATCCCAAAATAAAACTGGACAAAGTGTAAGTATTCAATGAGGGCCATTCCATTTAAACATTCATCATATCCAGGGAAGGTGGTTTTTAAGAAATATATTCCAGGGTACTCGCATTACTCAAAGAGTTCCAAATGATACAAAATTCTAAATTGTAATAATGGGTAAACAACTCCACATTGTAAGTGCCTTCCTTGTGTCCCAAGTATGTTTGGAGGTTCCTACAAGAAGACTTTTTAAGATGTCTTGTTTGTCCTAAATGAAAATGGTTCCAGTCTGACTTACGATATGTCAACCACTGCAGCTAGTTTGAAAATCTTGTTATTGCTGAATAATGCAGAGGTGGTTTCAGCACTCAGCAGTTGAAAGGAAGAAATGGTCACGTCTTGAATTCCTGTTAGATCTTTTTAGCCAGTAGAACATCAGTCCCTTTGAGAGACTCTTGTTTTAACGCATAATAATTGTTGTTGCTGTGACTTTTCAGCGTTCCATTGTGTAAAGAATATGTGGATGGCTTGAGGATATGTTTTGATTTCACTCTCCCCCTGATTCTTTTGTATGCAGCTGAGAGAGACCAGTACAACAGAGTGACTCATGCATACAAAAGTAAATCTCCAGCCAAAGATAAAAGGTGAGCATAATTACATTCATCTATTCTTATATTTCTAAATTAAATTGCCCAAATTTAAATTGCCCTACCACAGATATGGGGCAAGTCAAAATAAAATGTTAGGAAAACGGTCAAGTATGTATATTAATGACACAAAATACGAACCATTTACCAGTTGGGAAAACTTTTTAAGAATTGGTGTAATAGTTTTACATGTTTTGTGTGTGTGTTTTTTTTTAAAGATGATTTTAATACAACTTCACTCTTTCACAAAAAGTTTTGAGTACTTTTACCATCTTTGACTTTCATTCAATAAAACCTTTACAAAAAGTGTTCATCCAGTTTAAACACTCATATTGAATAGTAAAGGAGGGTCAGTTGCAATAAAGATAAACTGAAGTTTATTCATTTTTTATGCAAAATGGGTACAGTTTAATGGCAAATCACTTAAATCACAGCAAATAAAATAGTAATCTGACTCACTTGTGGCTGCCCTTGTATATGTGACATAACTTTCTTAAATGGTTGCCACTAAAATCTAGCCCAGGTTATTGTCATATGGAATCAGTTGCTCTCAGGTATTTGTCAGCATTTATATTGTGTATTGTTGTTTATTTTTTCGTGGGTATAAATTTTTGTTGTATTTTGTTTAAAAAAAATTTAAAGAGATTTTCTTTGGTACTTCATTCTGCGAATTTGTTTCTGTCAGAGTCAGTATATTTGTAAGTATTTAATACAATGGATTACCTTCTATAAATATCTGAAATAAAAACTGCTACAAACAATATGTGGACAACAAAGGTTGGTCACTTGAATGGCCAAAACAATACTACCACAAGAATGAGCGCAAACCAAACACTTGTCAGGAACAATTCCATCTACTGTTGTTTTTATCCAGGTGCTCAGCATAAAATGGAGCCGACAAAGTCAGCAACACCAAGCCAAGTAGTTACTGAAGTGTATCCATAAATGATGTTTTACTTAAACCACTGTATATAAATTGATTCCATCAGTATGTTTAGATGATGTTAAGAGCGCTAAAATTTAAGTTAGGGCCCCATGAGAAAACTGGGTCGGTCAGGCAAATTGACTTTGATAAACCAGGACCTGTGTAATTCGGCAGTCTCGGGATTCATTATATTGCAGAAGTTCTATGTGCCAAGAGGCTTAACATGTGTATTTAATGGATAGTGTTTGTGTTTGAAAGTTGGTGACTTGTGAGATTTAATACGTTAGTGTAATTAGTGTATTAGTACTTGTACATCAGGAATATTTTAATGTAGATATTTTCTTACATCAGTTGCAGTTTTAGAGGAATTCATGTAGCTAATCATTACAGCAAGTAACTTTTATTTCCAGAAATACACCTGTAACATAATCGTTAAGAGTTATTACCTAGCTACCTTGAAATCAGTGATATGCATCAAAACAATCTTTGATGAGCCAATTTCAGGTTGCATCTGGGACATGTAGTTGTGAAAATCCGCCACCATTTAAGATCGTCAGCCAATTGTGCAAAAATAAGAATTGTGTGCATCTTTTTTGTGAAGAACATGCTATTTTTTAAAATGAAAAAAATCCTGGATGTCAGTTTCAGTGGATATTATACCTTGTATTGATGTGAATTATGTCAAGTATTTCCTGTGTGTCACATGCTCAGCTTTTATTGGTTACTTAGAAAGGTCAGGAGAGAACCTGTTTGAATCAGAGACTAGCTTGGCAGGACAATGCATTAAATGGCAAGGCCAGTTAAAACTGACACTTTTACCTTAAATAACAGTCAGAGTGCAGATGTTTCTGTCAATAGGTAAATTGACAGTGAACAAACAGATCCTCAGGCTAACAATGTATCAGACAATGTTAGTGGTGATGTGCCTATAGATGGCAGCACTGAAACTGAGGGACCATCCAATGCCAAAAGGATAAAATACTCTTTCGATTCACGCTGGAAGCAATTGACCCTGGCTGGAAATTTAAATCAACATCGTGCAGACACATTTCCAAATCTTCTCAAATTGGCATCACTGGCCATGGTAATGCCATACTAAATGGCTGACAGAGAGAGGATTCAGCAATTAAAATGAAACCAGAACTGCAGGAAGAAGCCATCTAGAATAAAAGTTTCTTAACAGTCTCGTAATGTTTTCCATTGATGGACCTCCTCTGAGAGACTTCAGCTTAAATAAGGCATTGGTAGAGCAGACCTGTTTACCGCTATGGATTCTTTGTCTTTTGCGTGGAAGAAGCCTGAAAAATACTCACTACAGATCATTTAGGCAAGATGACAGAAAACAGCCAAATCAGCAAAAAATTAAGCCTTCTAAAATTTCTTTACGTTAAAAAAATTCTTTCCAACAGTTCAACGTCTGCAGGAATTGAATGGGGGCAATTGGCTGGGTTTTTTTTAAATGGTGGACCAGCATTGTGTAAAAAGAAAATTGGAAGAAGTAGAAAAGACGAGTGATAGCCAGTAGTTTCTAAAGATTTATACAGATATTTGGCCATTTATAAAACAGTTTAACAAAGGAGTTCATTCTGTTCACTGTGGTGTGTGTGAATTGGATTCTTCTGTCACACACAGTGGTAGAAGTGAATGTAAAGAGGACATGTTGATTGCAAATCTCATAAGGAATGGGCCGAAATAAAAGCCACAACTTAGTCTCTGTCTGCATTGAGGAAATGCATATTATTCATGCCTAAGGGATGATGAGTCAGTTTTTGGCTAGGCTAATCTTGCCATTGAAAAAGCTGATTCAATAAACCAGGATTTAAAGAAAATTTTCTGGACAGCAGAATTGCAGCAGGGAAGGTAAACTATTTAAGAATATAAGTAGAACAGGTAGTATGATACTGGTTTTAGGAAAAGGTGTTTCTTTTCTTGGTAAAAGAAACAGATAAATATGTATTTTGTCCTTAAAGACAATGTATTTTTGCATAGAGATTTTATATTGTTCAGCTGTTAGCTTTATTGCTATACTACTGACAGCTGTTGAAAACTACAGGCAGGCTGCTTTTGGACTGCTTATGGAATGGAGAAAGGGTGAACAGGTCTGGTAGAGTGGAGGATGGGGAAGGACAGGAGACTGTTTAGGAAATAGTGAATAATGCAGAATAATGCAGTCAAAATTAATCGCTCAGGATGCCAATATAGATGTTTCAGTTAACGAATTAACTGTTATAGAAACTGTATATATCCTTTCCCATTTCGTTTTGAGATTTTTACTTTTACTTAGAAATTCTTTGTTCTCATCTATGAAAATAAAAATATTTGTTCTTCTGTCCTTTCTTAGTATGAATTTGTAACCAATCAGAATTGAGCGTGTGACACACATGAAATACATGATACTGTTATAACAATGGCCAGAGGAGTGACAGAATTTCCAGCCCATGCTTCAATCTTTAATAGTATGTGGGTAAAATACTGTTATTACTTGAGCACAACAGTTTAATTTCAGTTTTAAGTGTTATACTATAATATATGGAAAACATGTGTTTAATACATCTATCATACTTGCTATTGCTCAGTCTGAATCTATGGAAGTTTATTTTACACTATATTGGGAGGCCTTCACCATCTGGCTATGTTGCCCTCCCCCACCCCCAACCTTTTTTCTCAGATTCCATTGGGCCAAATGCCCACATTTATAAAATCCTAGATGCAATCCTGCAATTTTTTTTGAGAGTCTACAGGCTTATTGGATTAGAAAGTCTGCCAGGTAGTTTCATTCATTAGAATAATGATTAAGAAGCAGCCTACTGCCATCTATTGTTATGTTAAGACTTGAAACTGTATAATTATATGCATCTGTGTGAGTACCAATGAAAGGTCACAGTAACCTACATTTCACATTTTACTGGCTTAAGTCAAGTTTCTGTATTTAGCTAGCGCTACTCCTTCAGAATGGATCATTGTATCAGCATTGGTTTATTACTAAACAACTTCTTACGATGTCTAGTTGCTGCTAAATGACAATGATGCCACTCAGACTCCTGATATGGCTGCCATCTTGAAATCTTATTACTACTTCTGAATGTTCATATCAACTTCTTATAATGTCTAGTCAGTCACAAGTGAAATTGGTATCAATCTGGCCACCACCTTGGCCATCTTGAATTCTTGTTATGTCTGCTTCACCTAGATGTATGGTCATAACGACTGTGTTCTTTGACCAAAAGGTTGTTATTGTGTCTGATTGGTACTAAATGAAAATGGTGCCAATCTGATATCCAGTATGGCCACTGTGGCAGCCATCTTGTAACCTTGTTATTGTTATTCCTCAAAAGCAGAAACAAATATCAGCATGGAATTTAAACCAAATGACTTTGTAAAATATCTTCTTGGTCCTAAATTAAAATGATGCCAATCTGATGTCCAATCTGGCCACCAATGTCGCCAGATCGAAGATCTTGTTATTGCTACTTTTAGATAGAAAGTCATTTTACATGAAGTTTTCATCAGAAGAGTTCTTATGGTGTCTAGTTGGTCATAAATGAAAATGATACAAATTGACCCTCTGTATTGCCATGGTGGCAGTCTTGAAAATATTGTTATCTCCACTGCTCCCAAATGGATGGCCATATCAGCATGGGGTTTTCACCAGTAGACCTCTAATGATGCTTAGTTGTTCCTAAACGAAAATGGTACCCATTGTACATGTAATATGGCTGCTATGCTGCTACTTCCACAGAATGGATGGGTATATTGTCATGGTTTTTCAGCAAATGACTTCTGATGATGTCTTCTTGCTCCTAAATGAAAATGGTACCAGTGTGAAATTCAGTATGGCCACCACAGCATTTCATTGGAAAATCTTGTTATCTCTGATGAAAATCAGAGATATCATCAACACACAGCTATGAAAACAAAAGAAATGGTTTTGTCTTGAATTCCTGGAAATTATTTTGACCTGTAGACAATCAGTCCATTCAAGGGTCTCTTGTTAACTAATGTTCTTTGTTATTTCATTGTCAGCAATGTATACGTACTGTAACGTGGTTCTCACATTTTTGACAGTAAGATTTATAAATATAACTTTTGGAGTCTATTTACGAGAAATGTAGTATGCACGCCTTTTCTCTACTTTTCAAAAGCTATATTGGCAAGTTCATATTGAAATGGGGTTTTCGCTGAAAGACTTATTATAATGTCCAGTTAGTCATAAATGAAATTGGTGACAATTTGACCTCCAATATAACCACCACAACGGCCATCCTAAAATCTTGTTATGTCTGCTTCTCCTAGATGGCTGGTCATATTGACAGTT
Organism: Megalonaias nervosa; assembly: GCA_016617855.1. Lineage (NCBI taxonomy): Eukaryota > Metazoa > Mollusca > Bivalvia > Unionida > Unionidae > Megalonaias > Megalonaias nervosa. Next base: position 73,977 of record JAECUM010002157.1, read on the forward strand.
TTCTTTGACTGAAGGCTTGTTATTCTGTCTGTATTTGCCTGTGTTGACTGCATAGTTCCAGTTTCATCCAGCACCATCAGTTGACAAGTAAATTCTTTTAAATGTCTGGAAATTTCAAGTCATGAACAATTCATTTTGGCCCCAAAAATTTATGTCCATAAACAAATGGAGTCTGAAGATGTACAGAAAATGTGGCTCTTTTGTCCTTTTGACCTTAAAAAAATGACTAGCTGACAAGATGCAAGCTTTTTTATATTACTGATTTTGTTACCAGTTGGAAGTTTTAACTCGGAGTATTTTTTATTTCATGCAGCAGATGCAACCTGCAGAAATGTCAGAAAAAATTTTTTCCAGGAAACTTTAATGCTTGGGAGACATTTTTTCTTCAGATACAGTACCCAATAATAATATGTTAGGATTATACCCACTACATAGAACATCCATCCGTCTCGAGTGAAAAAATATTTTCTCCACACCTTTTGGCTTTTTTTTTTGTGTGTGCAAAAAATGCTAAAAGTCACCTGTTTGCCAAGGTGATAGTCATACAGGAATTATTACTCCCTGGATAGAGGATTGGCACTCAACTCCTTGTCCACGATTGTATGTTTATAACATTGTAAACATGTAAGTGTGTAGTCTGGACAGTATGAGACAATTTATTCTTTAGGACCTAACGCATTTATGATAAATGTTGCGACATCGTAAATGGGACATATTTTTAAAATTAATTTTGTAGGGCACTGTGAGTTTTTGTACATTTCAGTTTAATGATTTATTATATGACAAAAGTTGTTGTGACACATGTTTTTTTGAGCATCTTCCATGGGAATAGTGTATTAGTTCAACTGGTTTGACTTGTTAATTATCCCAGTTTATTATTTCTTATCCCATATCTGGCTGAATTAGTAGTGAACATTGTTTCTAGGCAGATTTGCTTGACAGTAGAGCAAACAGCCCAACTTTCCTTGCAGCTAAACATACATCTGACATACTGACACTTGTTTCAGAACAGTTATAACCATACTGATGGAAATGCTGCTCAAATGTCTTTGCCCAATTGTGATTGTGTTTTGTCATTTTGAGAGAAAATACAGATGATCATTACATTGTTTGAGCACTTTATTTAGGCAAGACCACATATGCAATGAAAATGGTAATTCATTACAAGGCAAGACCACATACTACTAGGGCTGTCAAAAACCATGGAAAACTTCACCCGGGTACCCGTTGCGCCGTTTAACGGGTAACCGGGTACTCGTTGGAACATGAAAGACAAGTACAACCCTAGTTACCCCACTGTCAGATTTTCACAAACCTTGATTGTTGTAGGGTCACAAAATGAACGGACTATTTACATCATTTTGGAGCTACAACTCAGACCAGCATACTGCTGATGATATATGATATTTTGATAGTGTTGTCGACAAATTATTTTTGTGAACAGGTACTTGTCATTAATTTTCAATGTCCGGGTTTTTCACTACAGTCGGGTACCCGGTTACCCGGGAACCCGTTGACAGCCCTACATATTACACCAATGAAAATGGTAATTCATTGGTAGCGCTCTACAGTTCAGTATTTTGCATAGGGTTAGAATTTTAAAGAAAAAGAATTTCCCTGGGTTTCCTCACTGGTTATACTGGCTATTTAAAAAAGACCTTGTATATCTTAGGTATTGTTCAAAGAACCTTTAATTCCCTTTATTTTGGTGTACGAGTGATGGGTGTAATATGGGTTATAGAGTATACAGCTTGGCCTTACTCCAGATGTGCACCTTTCAAAAAAGTGCTAGCTCCACTTGGTCATTTTCACTTCCTGAACTACAGAGGTAATTTGTAAAAAAAAAGAGCAGATAAATCTTTTTTACATTTTATATATTTGTTAATTCATTCATTGCACTTTAAGAAGCTGATATTGTCTAGTCTGGCAAAATTTATTTTCCCTATTTTTAATAGCTGCTATACATAGTGTACTTTAGACTAATTCAGGCTGATATTTTGAGCACAAGTGAGCAGTCATATTAGTTAGTGGTGTGCTTAGATCATGTACAATTTCCAAAAGTACAATATCCAAAGAAATATCAGCCACATTACATGAAAGTAGCATAGAGATATACCAGCATTCTCTCCACTGTGCATGTTTCAAATGCAAACAACTTCACCTTACATACGTCACTCTCGCAAAAGCACATAATAACTGGTGAGTACCCCTTTAAAAGGCAAGACCATATACACCACTGAAAATGGTAATTCATTGCAAGGCAAGACCACATACACCAATGAAAATGGTAATTCTGCAATTACAAGGACAAGCTGTTATAAACAAAAATCAGGCACTGAACATTTTTCAGATTGACAAAGTAACCTGTAACTTAAAACAATGACTTTTGAGTAACCATGGTTACAACTCAGCATGGTTGTAGCGACTTCAGTTTCAGTGATGTCTGCTTAGGTAAGAATAATATCTAATTCCTGCTGGTATTTTGATTATTTCCTTGTGTCCTTGGATTGATGTGTACAAAAACAGTGAGTAAAAGAATCCAAAAGAAACACAAAAAGAGGCATTTCTGATATTTATAATTGTAATATTATTAATTTTAGATGGAGCTTCTCATTTTCTAAAGTTAAAAGTTAATTTCTTTACTTTTGGGACAAGGAAATAAATATATATAATTTTTTATGTGTCTCAGGATATGCAGTAATTACATTATACACATTTTGCAGATAATTACAGTAACCAAATAAAGTAATTATTGTTATTCTTTCTTTCTTTCAGCTCACTGCAAGAGTCCTGTCTCATTCCTTCACCATCTCTTCGATTGTCAGATCGCATGAGATCTATCAGTGCAGATGAGCCACCTCCAAAGCTACCCAAGCTGTACCCTAATTATTCCCATAATGACTCAGATGATGATGAAATTATTTTTCAAACTCAAGAGGAAATAGTACCACGCCGAGTTACTAGACGGTCAACAATTGACAGCCCTCATAAGGATCAAGGATTTTTCGAAGTTTTCTCATCCTCAGCGACCTCGTCAGCAAGCCAGGACAGATCAACTCGAAGAATGTCATTGTCACGGAATTCAAACCACAGAGAAAGAAGAGTCTCTGGTACTAAAAAGAAAGAATCCCGAAAGTCATGCAATGGTTCAAGCGAGAGCTCTAGTTCAAAATTAGAGCCAGCTCCCATAGAAACAGCACGTTATTCAACACGAAGCACTGATCCACCCCCACCACTACTAATTCCATGCACAGTATCTTCTGCATCCCAGGATGGAGCAGGAGATGCTAATGGGAAGCAGGGAGGGAGCTCCGACAGTTATGGGGACAGTGGTAAGGAGGAGATCCTTGACAGTGTGTTTGCATGGCAACTCCTTCCGCCGGAAGAGCAAAACAAGCTTCCTACCCCACCATCATTATTGTATGGTTCACATCATCTCTTAAGACTCTTTGGTAAGTAAAATCATAGGACTCCTTGTCTTTTCCCATCTATGTGAAAATGAATATAAGTTTATTTTTGTGTTTGTTTATGCCTTTTTGTTTGTAATTCATGGACAGGACTTGCAGGTGAAGGATGCTTTCCTCAGTCTCAACAATCACATCAGCAAACCCTCAGCAATCATATCACCCTCAGCAATCACATCAGCAAACCAGGAAAGATTAATCTTCATAGCCAACTATACCATCTTTAGAAAAGTACCTTCAAATCTTTCATAAAATGCCTAATGCCTAATTCATTTTTATAAAAGTATAAATGAAAATTTTTTTAAAGAATGTGTGAATAAAAAGGGGCTCGGTAATAAATACAAACCACATAATTGCTTGTTCTGAATCTCGGATAGAACTCAATTGATATGGCATAGGCGTATGTCTCTGCTTGATGACCTTAATGTATTCCTATGCTGTATCAAACTCAGTCTTTCTGTCTACTCGGAACAAAATGCATTTGTGGTTTTTTTATGTACATATATCAAAGACATCTATCATGTATTTGGTTATAGTATTGTACATATCATTTCAAAGACATCGTGCTTTTGTGATACTATTACTCAGCATATCATATCAAAGGCATTTATCACATATTTCATACTAGTATTGTACATGTGTCAAAGATATTTATTGTGTGTGTGCTACTAGTATTGTACATACTGTGGCAAGACATTTATCATGTGTGTGATATTAGAGTTGTACATGTCGTATTAAAGACATTTATTGTGTGTGTAATACTAGTATGTTACTGTTGTACATATCAGACATTTATTGCCTGTGTGATGCTAGTATTGTGAATGGCAGATTAAAGACATTGTATGTTTAATACCAGTATTGTGCATATCAGATCAAAGACATTTAACGTGTGTGTGTTACTAGTATTGTGAATGTCATATCAAAGATATTTATCGCATGTGTGATACTAGTATTGTGCATGTCAGATCAAAGACATTTATTGCATGTGTTACACTAGTATTTGTGCATGTCATATCAAAGATATTTATCATGTGTGCGATACTGGTGTTGTACATATCAGGTCGAAGACATTTATCGTATATGAGATACTAGTATTGTACATGTCAGATCAGAGACATTTATTGCTTGTGTGATACTAGTATTGTGCATGTTGTATCAATGACAGCATGTGTGTGATACTAGTATTGTGCATGTGTCATATCAAAGACATTGCATGTGTGATACTAGTATTGTGCATGTCATAGCAAAGACATTGCATGGGTGATACTAGTATTGTGCATGTAATAGCAAAGACATTGCATGTGTGTGATACTAGTATTGTGCATGTCATATCAAAGACATTGCATGTGAGACACTAGTATTGTGAATAGCAGATTAAAGACATTTTGTGTTTAATACTAGTATTGAGCATGTTATATCAAAGACAGCGCATGTGTGAAGCTAGCATTGTGCATGTCGAATCAAAGACATTTATCGCATGTGAGATACTAGTATTGTGCATGTCATATCATAGACCATGTGTGTAATACTAGTATTGTGCATGTCATATCAAAGAGATTGTGTGTGTGACACTAGTATTTTGCATGTCATATCAAAGACCCTGTCTGTGATACTAATATTGTGCATGTGGTATCAAAGACAGTGTGGGTGTGTTACTTGTATTGTGCATGTAGTATCAAAGGCAGCATATGTGTGATACTAGTATTGTGCATGTTGTATCAAGGACATTTATCACATGTGTGATACTAGTATTGTGCATATCATATTGAAGACATTTATCTAGTGTATGATACTAGTATTGTGCATGTCATATCAGAGACTGTGTCTGATACTAGTATTGTGCATGTTGATATCAAAGACATTTATTGCTTGTGTGATATTGGTATTGTGTGTATCATATCAGAGACATTTATTGCGTATGTGATACAAGTATTGTGCATGTTGTATCAAAGAATGTATGTATTATGCATGTCATATCAGAGACATTTATCATGTGTGTTATACTAGTGTTGTGCATGTCAGATCAAAGACATTTATTGCATGTGTGTTACTAGTATTGTGCATGTTGTATCAAAGATGTTTATTGTGTATGTGATACTAGTATTGTGCATGTCATATAAAAGACTTATTGCGTTTGTGATACTAGTGTTGTGCATATCATTTAAAGATATCTATAATGTGTGTGTAATACAAGTGTTGCACAGATCATATCAGAAACATTTATTATGATGCAAGTCATGATGCAACTTGGTCCAATTCTTCTGTCTCGAAACTCATCATGCCATTTTTCTGAAAAGAACTTCCTTGAAAATGAGCTTCTCTCTGTCTGTCTTTCTGTCTGTCTTTCTCAGAAACTAAACTGCTCTCCCAATACAGAAATGAGAGACATGTTTGAAAGATAACTTTTGTTATATCTATTTCAGTAAAGCTTCCAAGCCTTCTTTCCAAAATGGACATGGCCACTCATAAACTGAATGCTTTTGTAAAGCTGACGAAGTATTTTTTAGAGTAAGTAGCTTTATATCATAAGTTTGTATACAACTTTCCTCTTTTTTATTTTATTGACACATAAAGTATAAGATCTGTATTGCTTTGGATAAAAAAAAATTAGATAAACAAAATCAATCTGATTAAAATCAGATCTCCGCTGTCCTACATGAAGATCTGATGCCAACCGCTTAAGTGTCATGTTCTGGTGAACTTTAAATTAAGCCAATGGAAATGCATTTTTCAAAAATCTGAAAGTGATTCAAATTGTTCGGTACACATTCATGCTCTTCATCCACAGTGCTCAGTCTCTAAACATGAAGATATAAGACTTCATCTGGTTGGTTGATAAAATTAGCAATTATGGTAATAACATAGGTTACCAGAACATGATCCCTAAGCAGTTGCTGTCAGATCGTCATGTAGGACAGCGGAGATATGATTTTAATCAGATTAAACAGAAAATTTATTCTGGTTATAGTAATAATTTTATTTAAAAAGTACAACACAGTTTGTTGGGGTTTTTTTGTTTTGTTTTTTTTTGTTGTTACATTTGTGACTGTACTTTAGTTTCTAGCAATTTTCCTTGTTCAGGTCCTGGGGCTGAATATGAGCCCCATTCCCAATCCACAAATGATGTTTATTTTCCCAATTTTGATTTGAAAATTCCAGAATCAAACCATTAAAGGAAAATCTTGAAATGACATTACACTTGAAATATGTGTAACTTTATTTTAAAAGATCCATAACAGACAAAACTCACCATGCAGTCAAAAATAAATTAGGATTTATTTCCTTGTCTTGGGAAATCCCAATTCAGCGTGATTGTGTGCAATTTATCCATTTCTATTCGCCCCATGGCCCATTTCAAAAGACATAGGATTGTCCCTGGTATCATCCGGGTTTTTGCATTGATATGACTCAAGTTCTTCCATACAATATCACTGCAAGTTCTTATTGCTTTCCTAATTATTTAAAAATCCCAAAGTTCACTTGGGTCTAATTACTAAACCAAGCAGGCTTTCTTATAATTAAAGGTCACCGACAATCATACCAATATACTTATCTGTTGAAAGCGCTTAGTTTAGACTTCCTTCTATAAATTGATGGATGCTAACAGCTTGGATAATAATGCGCCTTAATTTTTGCTTTAAGTTTCCATCCACTTTTGTATGCAGTCAGATTTATTTGCCAAGACTGAAGATGCAATGTAATTTTAGTCCTATTGGCTTATCTGCCCTGAATTGTTGTGTGAGAAGATTGTATTATTATTACATAATAAATGTTAGAGGCAGAATAGAAGGTTTGCTATGTGGTTGATAGGTGTAATAAGAAAACCGGGTGTGGAGCAAGGTTTTTTTTCTTCAGTTTCCAGACACGGACAAGGAGAAGAAACTGTAAAAAAAGTGGGTGGTGAAGGTCAGTCACATAGACTAACCAAACCCATCAGTAGGCAGTTTTTATTTCATCTTACAGTGATGAAAAGTTATTGTCCAGAAATACTGTACCAATATGTATTGCATGTATGTATCGTCTGTCTGATGTCATTAAAAAAAATTATTGTGGGAGTCTTCCAAATTTGGATATTTGCTCAGCACTTTTCATCCTGAACTGTATTATATGTACCAAAGGTAGATAATTCTGAGTGAAATAGGTTTTGTAGCCAGATCATTTAATCTAAGACAGGCAGTTTCCCATCAGTTTTCCTGCATCTTTACAGTCCAGTCCATCTAGGACCCCATCACACTAAGTAAGACTTGTGATGGATATATTAAGAGAAAAATGCAGAGTGTAAGACGAAGTGGCAATAGTACACCGTACTGCTGCGGTGGCCTAAGTGGTTAGAGTGTCCGCCTTGGATGCGGAAGGTCATGGGTTTGAAAAAAGAATTTTCTTTATTTCATTTTATCAACTTTGCCCATTATAACACTTTGGAGCAGATCAGTATACTAAAGCAGGAAAGTAATAAGCAACACATAAGTGGTCCCCAGGATACTTTAAGCCATTGTTGTGTTCTGATGGGAATGTCCTTCTCTAGTGTTCTGATGGGAATGTCCTTCTCTAGTGTTCTGATGGAGTTGATGGGAATATCCTTTTGTAGTATTCTGATGGGAATGTCCTCTTGTAGTGTTCTGATTGGGATGTCCTTCTGTAATGTGCTGATGGAGATGATGGGAATGTCCTTCTGTAGTGTTATGATGGGAATGTCCTTCTGTAGTGTTCTGATGGAATGTCCTCCTGTAGTGTTCTGATGGGAATGTCCTTCTGTAGTGTTCTGATGGAGATGATGGGAATGTCTTGTAGTGTTCTGATGGAGATGATGGGAATGTCCTTTTGTAGTGATCTGATGGGAATGCCCTTCTGTAGTGTTCTGATGGGAATGTCATTCTGTAGTGTTCTGATGTAGATGATGGGAATGTTCCTCTGTAGTGTTCTGATGGGAATGACTTTCTGTAGTTTTCTGATGGAGTTGATGGGAATGTCCTTCTGTAGTGTTCTGATGGAAATGTCCTGCTGTAGTTTTCTGATGGAGTTGATGGGAATGTCCTTCTGTAGTGTTCTGATGGGAATTACCTTCCATAGTGTTCTGATGGGAATGTCTTTCTGTAGTGTTCTGATGGAGATGATATGAATGTTCCTCTGCAGTGTTCTGATGGGAATGTCCTTCTGCATTGTTCTGATGGGAATTACCCTCTTTAGTGTTCTGATGGGAATGTCCTTCTCTAGTGTTATGATGGGATGTCCCTCTGTTATGTTTTTATGGGAATGTCTTGTAGTGTACTGATGGGGATGATGGGGATGACCCTATGTAGTGTTCTGATGGGAATGTCCTTTTGTACTGTTTTAACTGGACTGTCCCTCTGTTGTTTTCTGGTGGGAATGTCCTTCTCTAGTGTTGAGATGGAGATGATGGGAATGTCCTTCTCTAGTGTTCTGATGGCAGTGTCCCTCTTTAGTGTTCTGATGGGACTCACTTTTTAGTGTTCTGATGGGAATGCCCATTAGAACACTTCTGTAGTGTTCTGATGGGAATATCCCCCTGTAGAGTTCTGATAGGAATGTCCCTGTTTAGTGTTCTGATGGGAATATCCCCCTGTAGTGTTCTGATGGGAATGTCCTTTTGTAGTGTTCTGATGGGAATGTAGTGTTCTGTTGGGACTGTCCCTCTAGTTTTCTGATGGGAATGTCCTGTAGTGTTCTGATGGCAATGTCCTTCTGTAGTGTTACAATAGCTCTTTCCGTCTCTAGTGTTCTGATGGGAATGTCCATCTGTAGTGTTATGATGGGAATGTCCCCCTTTAGTGTTCTGATGGAAATTTCCTTCAGTAGTACTCTGATGCAAATTATAGGAATGTCCCTCTGTAGTGTTTGATGGAAATGATGGGAATGTCCATCTGTAGTGTTCTGATGGGAAAGTCCCTCAGTTGTGCTCTGATGGGAATGTCCTTCTGTTGTACTCTGATGAGAATGTCCTGTCCCACTGTAGTGTTATGATGGGAATGTTTCTCTATAGTGTTCTTATGGGAATGTCCCTCAGTAGCGTTCTCATGGGAATGTCCCTAAGTAGTGTTCTCATGGGAATGTCCCTCTTTAGTGTTCTGATAGGAATGTCCTTTTGTATGAACATGAAACTTTTTCTGTACATCCTGTTATAGAAGACAAGAATTAATAATCTAGGTTGATGAATGCAGGTAATGGTTATATAAATCAAAAGATCAATAATCAGTAATAAAGGAAATTGTAAATGCCAATGTCTGTTTTTGTTAGCCCAACCATTATAACTGAAGGGCTTCCTTTACCACTCTTGTCCATGTGTGAACAAAATATCATGTTTGATGAAAAATAAATGAAGGTAAGAAAATTTTTAAGTGTGGTACAAGAAAAACTTAAATATTTATTTAATCATTGACATCTTCTGGAATATCATTGCTGTGATTGGTAAAACTATGTTTGTTGATAGCGTCACTAACCTGACATGGTTCGAGTTTCATTACATTGGAATGAAAACCTGCATCTGATAACAAAAAGTAGTCACCTATTGCTCAAACAACAAAAGCATTATTAACTCTAACTTAGGTGCAAACTGTATATACAGAAGGTGGGTTTTGCATCTTCAAATGCATTTCTTTTTTTTTAAGTTGTGAATAATTTTCATTCTTACAGGTACATAATTATCTACTAGTTCCTCATCACGGCTGTACCCTAGGCCTCTTGGTATTCCTAAAGGCCAGTTCCAGAACATATCTATTGAAGCATTTTACTATCAACACGTCATGATCTTTCAAACGCATGAGGTTTCCCTTCAATCTTGCCCAGGCAGTCAGGAATTATTTTAGCATCTCCTCAACCTCTTTCAAGATAAGACAACAATTGCCACATGCACACCTGAAATATAAAAGTTGCAAATCTAAAAAGCAATTTAATCAGATATTGTTTCTTCAGACATTAAGATTGTCCATTCATTGTAGCTTATGAAGAATATTAACAATTGTCAGTGGGGGTCTTGAAATTGTCTGTTTTTAGATTTGAATGTAAATTTTCATGTTCGGTATAAATCAGGGGTCTCAATCAAGCAGCACACGGGCCGCATATGGCCCGCTACGCCATCTCATGCGGCCCGCAAAATGATTGGCAACACAAGGTGTCATGAGAAATGACAAAGGTGGTGTGGCCCTTGGGCCATCGAAAATGCCCTCATGCGGCCCTTAGGGTGGTTTGAGTTTGAGACCCCTGGTATAAATTATACCTGTATTTAATATTAGAATACAATTCAGATCTATTCATTTGGAGTGTAAAGGTTTTGTGGCATGTTTGGTAGTCATGATAAGGATTGCACATCGTTTTTTGCAGTATTTTTGTGCAGAAATAATGTTTTATCTGAACTTTCTGACAATGCTATATAGTCTAAAATTATTATATTACCCCAACTCCACCCTTCCCAAGGAGCTGCTGATTGTCTGGCATCCTTGATGAGATGTAATGTTTCTTATTAACATTTTTGAATGAAATGAACACTAAAGAAACATCCTGACTACTCTGGTGGCCTGGTGGTTAAAGCATCTGCCTCGGATACGGGAGGTCGCGGGTTCGAACCCTGGCAGAGTCATATCAAAGAGTTATAAATATGGTACTAACAGCTGCCTTGCTAGGTGGTCAGCATTAAGAGGTTAGTTGTTAGGACTGGTTAGTCTGGTGTCAGGATAATGTGACTGTGTGGGACATGATGCTACATGTCTGCAGCATTATGCCCCAGTGCTAGGCATCACCATAAACTGCCAAACTGCAGATATCGTAGCGATATGACTGAAAATCTTTTAAAGCTACCTTAAAAATCCAAATCACACACACGCACACATTAGAAACATCCTTTCTATAGAAGCTTTTATGACTTTCAGCTTTACTGGTCATAGACCAGGAGAGTTATGTCATCCATCTGTCCATCAGCACAAGTTGGTTATCACTACTTCTTGGAGGATTGCCATGAAACTTTCCACAAATTCATCACATGGTTTGGTTGGTCCTAAATGAAAATGGTACTGCACAGACATCCGCTATGGTCATCTTGAAAACCTTGTTATCACAACTCCAGCAGAATAGATGGTGAGATGAGAATGGGAATATCACTAAAAGACTTCTTAGCATGTCTGGTTGGTCCTAAATAAAATAAATGATGGCCACCACAGCAGTCATCTTTAAAATCTTATCACAATTTCTGAATGGATGGTCATATGGCGATTTCACTGAAAGACTTTTTGTTATGTCTGGTTGGTCCTGAATGAAAATAATGCTGATCTAACATCCATTATGGCCGTCACAGCAGCCATCTTTAAAATTTTATCATGACTATTCCACCTGAATGAAAAGTCATATTGCCATGTGGTTTTCACAAGAAGACTTCTGATATCTAGTTTGTCCTAAATGAAAATGGTGCTGCTTGCAAAATAAATATGGCCACTACAGAAACCATCTTAAAAATATTGTTGTGACTACTCCTTCTGAATGGATGGTTGTTATCACCATTGTTTTTTACTGAAAGACTTCTTTTAATGTCTAGTTGGTCCTAGATGAAAATGGTGCCACTTGGACATCCACTGTGGACGCCAAACTGGCCATTTTGAAAATCTTATCACTATTTCTCCATGAATAAATGGTCATAACAAGATTTCACTGAAAGACTAGTTATGACGTCTAGTTAGTTGTATATGAAAATGTTGCCAATCCGACCTCCACTATGACCATCACAATATTCATCTTTCAAATTTTATTATCACTGCTTTGCCATGATGGCTGGTCATATTGACATTGTTCTTTCACTGAAGGATTTCTTATGATATGCCAAATGAAATGGTGCCAATCGGATGTCCAATATGGCTACCATTGCAGCTGTCTTTAAAATCTTGTTATCATTACTGCTCCAAAATGGAAAGTCATATCAACATGTAGTTTTCATGAAAATACTTTTTATGGTGCCTTGTTCATCCTAAATTTAAAATGGTGCTAATCTGATATCCAGTATGGCTTTCTTGCAAATCTTGTTATGGCTACTACTCTTAAATGGAAAGTCATTTGACACAGGGTTTTTCATCAGAAGAATTCTTACAGTGTCTAGTTGGTCCTAAAATGAAAATGACCCTCAGTACAGCCACCATGGTGGTCATTTTGGAAATATTGTCATCTCGACTCCTTCCATGGTCATATCTTGAATTTCTGAAAATTCTTTTCAGCCAGTTGATAATTAGTCACTTTGAGGGACACCTGTTTAACAAATAATATCTAGGACTACAAAAGTTGGGTAAATATGATTCACAGACATGAACAGAGATTATTAATTTCAGTGGCACCAATCTTGTATGATGTGCTTTAATTTGCCATAAATTATCATCTTTAATAACAATTCTTAGTTTTTATTCTACTTTAAAATTATTTTACAAATAAACTGAAATATTAAACCATTGAACAATTTCTTCCTTTTGATTCTGCTGGCTGTCATCACTTTCACAATTGCTCGAGTCTGACATTTCCTCTTCACTTTCTAACCATCAGTGTTTCCATGGTTATATATTGAACTAGAAAGCATACAGGAAAGACCGGATTCAGCGGATAAACAATCTTTCATGCTTGCCAAAGTAAGTTTAGTTCCAGATGGATAACAACAAACACTTATTACAGCAGACCGTTGTGATAGAACGAATGGACTAAGATTACAGAAGCAATTAAATCATTGGAACCAATGAAGGATGGATAACTATGAATGAACATGTTATCCTTATTTAGTGGTTAACAAAACTGAAATAAAATAACAGAATGAAATGATAACATTTTTTTTGTTGTTGAATCTTCATATTTTTTAGTATTCTTAATGGTTTAAGTACAAATCCTGCCACATGAAATTGCTTTTGCTGGTGACCTTTAAACCCCTTCTCCCATTCTCAATCCTTTTATTTCAGTTATGAAACATTTTTAGTGCAGAAAAAGTAAATCTCGGTATTTTAGCATTTTGTCATTAGACTTTCTGAGTTCAGCACTTTTGTGGTGCTTTACTGAGTGTTAATTTCACATTTTATACTTTTTCAGGGATATCTGCAGCTTTAATTCTTACAAAATTCCTTAAAATTATTTAGCTTTTCACTAGTTGTGTGGTTTATCGTACTCACTAATCACAAAACTCCAAAATTATTTTTATCTTCAGGTATGTGATAGATCATCAGGCGGAGTTGTTTCCAGATGATGCCTATGTCTCATCTAACGAAGCAGTTTAAAAGTCAGAGACTCTTATTACACATTGTGATGATTTATTCTTTTCCCAGCACCTTTAATCCTTTTGGCCAAGCTTGCTTGGTTTGGATTGACAATTTGATGGCAATCTATAAAGGAAATGAAACCATCAAACTCCGAGTGAAACAACACAAAAGGAATTGATGAGTATGAACCCTGCATACAATGGGTATCGATCCCATGATCCAGTATATATAAAGCAGGCTTTTTAACATCATAAAAATATAAAACTTTACTCTTGGTTCCAGTTCATGTACATTTGTTGTCTAGTGGTTGGATCAGTTGAAGGTTCAAATATCAGTTTGAAAATGATGATAATCAGTTTATCAGTTAAATGGCAGACATAGAAGACCATCCTCTGAAGCATTTATTCAGTACAGTAGAACATCTCTTGAAAGACCACCCCATCTGCCAAAGAATTATGGTCTCTCAAGACTGGTGTTTTCTCTTAACAGGTCATACCACTATATAATCAATAAATCTGTGCATTGAGAATATGGTCTTTCAAGGCAGGCGGTCTCACATAGCAGTGGTCTTTCAAGACGGGTTTTACTGTATTGACACTTTGTATATGCATTATAGTAAAGGTGTTTTAAATAAAATAAGCAACAGAATAATGTATACATGTGTCTTTCAGCATATTGACTCAAAAGCAAGAAGTATACAATAGAAAGATACATCAGTCTCGTAACATTTCAAGTCCGATGATGGGATAAATGATCAACAAAACATAACAATATTTTGGCACTTGAAAATTAATACATCAAAATTAAAATCTGTTTGCCTGAAAAAACCAGTAATCCATAATTTGTTGTGTTTTCCAAGATATATTTTTATTTGGTAAATCTTTTACAAGTACAGCTCTTTTTCAAACTGCATTTAAATATTGAATCTCTACACTTGGACCCAGTCATAAATATTTCTTGGAATATTCACCACCTATAGGCAATCACAAATTGATAATAATCCCATGTTTAAATAACATAAGAAGTAATGCTCTGTGTATAAAGCCTTTTTTCCTTGATTAAGTTCTATAACAAAAAACCTTTACATTCATGGAGCTAATTGTTGTGTTTTTGTTTGGTTTTTGCCTTAGCATCATATTTTATCTCTGCAGTAGCAGTTGTTGCTTTTATGCTTGAGACAGATGATATAAAATGTTTGATTTTTATTCAAGATATCACTACACTAATTGAGTCAATCACCTTTTATTTCATGCTGTTATAGTCCTTATGGAAATCACAGATTTTGTTTTCAGATTTTTCTGCAGATTTGCTAACCAGTGAAGTGTGTGCTTGCATCTATGAGAAAAGAAGTTTTAAAAGCTAAACATAATTGAGAGTCCATTGAGTTCATCCTCATTAAAACCTAAACATAATAGGAAGTCCATTGAATTCATCTGCATTAAAAGCTAAACATAATTGAAAGTCCATTGAGTTCATCTGCATTTAAAGCTAAACATAATTGAAAGTCCATTGAGATAATCCTCATTAAAAGCTAAATGTAATTGAAAGTCCATTGAGTTCATCCTCATTAAAACCTACACATAATAGGAAGTTCATTGAGTTCATCCTCAAAACCTACACATAATAGGAAGTTCATTGAGTTCATCCTCATTAAAACCTAAACCTAATAGGAAGTCCTTTGAGTTCATCATTAAAACCTATGCAAAATAGGGAGTTCATTGAGTTCATTCTCATTAAAACCTAAACATAATAGGAAGTTCATTGAGTTTATCCTCATCAAAACCTAAACAAAATAGGAAGTCCTGAGTTCATTCTCATTAAAACCTAAACAAAATAGGAAGTCCATTGAGTTCATCCTCATCGAAACCTAAACATAATAGGAAGTTCATTGGGTTCATCCTCATTAAAACCTAAACATAATAGGAAGTTCATCGAGTTCGTCATTAAAACCTACGCAAAATAGAAAGTTCATTGACTTCATCCTCATCAAAACTGAAACATAATAGAAAGTTCATTGGCTTCATCCTCATTAAAACCTAAACATAATAGGAAGTTCATTGGCTTCATTCTCATCAAAGCCTAAACATAATTGGAAGTTCATTGGGTTCATCCAAATCAAAACCTAAACAAAATAGGAAGTTCATTGAGTTCGTCATTAAAACCTATGCAAAATAGGAAGTCCATTGAGTTCATCCTCATTAAAACCTAAACATAATTGGAAGTCCATTGAGTTCATCCTCATTAAAATCTACGCAAAATAGAAAGTTCATTGAGTTCATTAAACCTAAATAAAATAGGAAGTTCATTGAGTTCATCCTTTTGGCTTTGGCATAATATGATGGAGCTGATGGATGTGACTCAGCTGTTTCTGGAAAGGTCACTTGCACAAAAACTTGTGGTCATTTTTTTCATTAGGAAAGGTAACATTAACTAATGCTGATTTTTGTTACATTTTGTGTCTGAGTTAGTGCCTAGGATAAGTAAGATAGCCTTGGTGCATCTCAAATTAAGGTAATGCGCTGGATTTCATGAAAAATTTAGAAAGAGAAGGAAACATTTATGGAAGTTCTTTTGCGTAGTGCTAGTTAGGAAGATATATAAAGATGAATCTTTTCAGATGACCAGTCAGAAATAAATATACATGTCTGTTCAGTTATATTAAGAGTAATATTTCTAATGGAATGTAAATATTTACCCTTTGCATATTTTGCTGCTTATAATGTTAAAGAAAATATAGTTTGAATTACTTTATTGTGAATTATTTGTCAGCTTTCTTGTATATGACATGCTTTTAACTGTCAGAAGTAGATCTTGAGTCACATTGTAAGTTTCAGACTTCATTACACATTTGCATCTTGTAACTGTTCATTCAGTCATTTTGGATCATGTATCAGTGTTACAAATAAAAAAAATTTAAAATATTAACTGTTGAACCTTTTTGTCTCCAGCCACATTTTATGAAGAGGGTATAACCCTTGTCCATTCATTTGTCCAGAATATACAAGACCAATTTGTTTCTCATTTGAATACATTTCCCAGTCATATTAAACGTAAGGAAATAAGCTCAGCTTCTGCTAGTATCCAGAGACTATTCCATACAGTGTCAAATTTGCTGTAAAGAAAATCAATACGCGACTCTGCTGATACAAGTATAGTTACAATCAGTAATAGAAGCCTTTATGTATGTAGTGTTGATCATTAACAGCTCCTGCCGTCTGCAGGGTCAACAAAAATACATCCATAACAAACACAGTAACACCACATGCACAAGTAGTATTAAATTGCTCTTTGGCTTTTGTTTTAAATCCTTTGGGTCACTGACATTCGTCCATGTCTCAACCCTCCTCCATGACTGGGCCACGTGTGTGCATAATTAAAATTGATAAAATTCATGGGTCCCATATGGTTTAACTACGTCATGGGGGAGGGGTGAAGGCTAGGACGAGAAGCAGGGACAAAAAAGGCAAAAGCCCCACTTCCATACTACTCCCGGCAACATCCCTTGGACTTTGTATTGCTGGAGTTTTGATAGCGGCAATTATCATAGGTACACCAGTTGGAATTGTTGTCGAAGCTATTTCAATAGTAATCGATGCCTCGGGTGTGGTGCTGGAACAATAATTTACGTTTACAAATACATACCCTCAACATCTTATACAGATGAAATGATTAAATGAAATTGATTACGTCAACATAAGCATTAACGGATTATTTGTTAAATAGCATATCCTCTCAAAGATAAATGCCAGGGCTAGCATTTTCTTTCACATACGATCCAAAATTCAAACGTCGAGAGAAGCTTTAGGTGACACTCCCCAGATTTGTTTTAAAGAAAACTAATTTCACCGGTTTTCCTTGCTGATTAAACTAGCTATTTGTGTATTTTTAAAAGAGCATTGAACTCTTTTTATATTGGTATATGGTTCATGCGTGTAATATCGCTTATAAAGTATTTGCTGACAACATCATGCATGATGATAAAAAAATAAGGAAAATAATGGCACAAATTGTCATATTTATTTATCGTGGCGCTCTCTAGTTTTGTACCTAGAATAGGGTCAGATTTTAAAGAAACAAGAATTTCACCAGTTTTTCTCACTGGTTATACTGTTACTTAAAAGAACGACCTCGCAAATATATTATTAAAAGAACATTTAATTCCCTTTATTTTGGTGTACAATTCATGGGCGTATTATGGGTTATAGAGCATACAGCTTGGCTTTATTTCAGATATGCACCTATTAAAAAACAAAACTAGCTCCGTCAGTTTCAATTCCTGAATTTCGAGGTAAATTATAAAAAGCAACTAATAGCTTTTTTACGTTTTATGCATTTGGTAATTTATTCATTGCATTTTCAGAACCAGGTAATCTTTTCCCATACTTTAGTAAGTGTTAAAGATTGTGTACGTTAGACTATATCAGTCTGGCTGATTTTTCGAGCACATGGCAGCAGTCATTTTGGTCAGCTGTGTGCTTGGAGCAGGTACAATTTTCCTCAAGTGCAATATCCAATGAAATTTCAAACACAGTACATAAAAATTAACATAGAGATGCCAGCTAAATTCCCTCCACTGGGCATGATACAAATGCAAACAACTTTACCTTATACTTGTCACTCTCTCAAATGTTCATAACATCTGTAGAGCGCTCTCTTATCTTTTAAAACTGAACACTCTAAAAATAGGAAACAGGAAAATGTTTAATTGCATGTCAGTCATTTCAAAAGACGCGGCAAAAAAACTGCATACGTCACGTGACAAGAACAATAGCCAGTGTAAGAATGACGTCATTTGGCACTAGGTAGAAATCAGTAAATGCGTATGGCTTGAAGCTAGCACAATAATTCCCTGTGATATTTGCATTGTTTCATTTCGATCATCATGAAGAAAAAGCGATTCCAGTGGCTTTCTAATTTAAGAAAGTTTGTTATGAACAACGTTTGCTGGAAGATCAGGAGAAAGAATCAAAGAAAACAAGAAATTGAAGACATTGAGAGTGAAGTAAGTGTGGGTTTGCATTTGCATGAGAGACATTGTGATTTTTTGCAAAGGAGATCTCGCGCCTTAATTGGTGATGCAGTTGACAATGGTTCGAGGGGGACTATCATATTCCAAAACATAACCGGTTAGAAAGGTTAGCAATAATAATAATAATAATAATAATAATAATATTATTATTATTATTATTATTATTATTATTATTATTATTATTATTGTTTTAAAGTGAACTTTCTACAACTATTTTGCATAAGACAGTCTGTGATCCAGAGCGTGAGTCCTAGAGTTATGTTTAGTGGTTGTACCATATTGCTATACACATATGCAATTAGGGCCTTTGGACTTTGTTAAACAAAATAAATATTTCTGTTATTAATACTAATCTAATCTATTTATTTAATATATGACTTAGTAACATATGAATTTCAATTCAATTATTATAATGTCTTATAATTAAGGTCACTATTATTGCTTGAAGTACACTGGTACTATATTTCATTATCTTTCTAAAATAATATCTATATTGGGCATTCTGACATTAAGTTTGACCTGTATGCACATAAAGTACTTATTACTATTATTGTTATCAACATTTTTATCATAATTATCTTTATTTATTCTTCTACTTATGTTGCTGTTTTATATTTTAGTAAGGTTTTATATAAACTTTATTATTATTATTATTATTATTATTATTATTATTATTTATTTATTTATTTATTTATTTATTTTTTATTTTGGTGTTCTTTTATCTTTTCTTAAGCATTCTCCAATGCGGTGTAAACAAATGAGATTGTGAAATAGTCAAATCTGTATGCCTGCCTTTGCACTCCTCGGTCTTACTTCTCGATAAAAACACAATAGATGATATAATTGATCTTAAAAGATATAAAAAATACTTGTGAAGACTTGTGTCTTGCGAGACACAGTGCCTTCTAGTTTCCTATTACGCATTCCTTTGCGTAGCAATGTAATCCAAGTTTAGTTGGATGAGTGGGTATGTGAAAACTCAAAGTTATGAAATGTAATTTTACAACTTACATACAACAATCCTATTCTGTAATATTTATCACTCAAATGAAATATTCATCAAAGAACAAAGATTTACTTTCATTGTTTTTTTGAATTTTTTTGTAGATTCTTCCCGATGCTCCTATATTTTCTCAGCAAATCACGAAATTCTATCCTGACACATCCATTCAAAAATCAGCTTCCTCAGATTTAGAGTCACGTGACCCCGTCTGCAAAGACATCTTCAGTCTGGAAGATGATACTAGTCTCCTTATACTTTTAACAGAAGAGACCGTCACGCAGCATTCATTTCCAATGGTGAGGCAGAAGACACTCCCGGTAATTCCTCTCCCCTGGATCACGAAAATAACTGACATCAGGGAGGGGAATAGGATTGAACTACAGGCTGGGGTACCAACTGCAACAAGATATGAAGATCTAGAAAGATCATGGATAACCTGGAGAATATTCGAGTCTGCATGGGGAAGCTATCCCTACCTGCTTACACAAATGCAGGTCGTCCCCTACATAAAGAAGAGATCTCCCTTTCATTTCCATCTTATTTCTGGCGAACATGACCCGCTAACAAGACCTGGAAAATTAGAGTCCACCAATGATGAACCGAAAGGAGAAATGGAAAGTAAAGATTTTGGGAACTACTTAAAGGATGCACAAATTGGTGAAGCAATTGCAGACATGCACACCAGCAGAGGTCAACCTAATTCTAGCCATCTAATGTCAAAGCTTCCCTCCACTGACACTTTGGAAATAAATTGGTCTGGGATAAATATCAACATCCAAGAGTTGCATCTAACATCATTATTGGCGGAAGATGGAGATTACAAAAAGCTTTACAAAGTAAGCCATAGTGCATGAAACTTTGATTTTTCATTCTTTTCAAAATGTCATAAATTAAGGATCACTATTAAAACCTCCAGGAGTAATTGAAGGAAATAAATGTAATTGAAACTTTCAATATAAAATTCTGTTTTTAATTTTTTAAGACTCTAGAGGAAACTTTTAGATTATGAAAGAATTAATGAAAAGAATCGTAATGAACTCAGAGGAGATATTCAGCGTCTTTATTCATTTTTGTCGAGCCCATGTTAGTGGGAAAGATACATAGCAGACACGTTTCTGATGGCAGTTCGTTGCACGACACACTCGTCGTCCCTATAAACTTGGAGTCAGTAAACATAGTCAATGAAAGTTTGTTTTGGTTGAAGTTTTTTCTAGCTTGCTAATATTTCCTTTGATGGTCTTACTTTGGAGGAATCATTATGAAGCTAAGACAATTCGATCTGCGACGTGCTCGCACAATCTTTTAGCTGTTGCCTCAGGGTCACACGTTTAACAGCAATGTTTTGACCGTGACTTCGACATGCAGATCCTGGTCTTCCACCGTAGGTCTTCCTGTGGTTATTTTACCCTCTGCGGGGTTCAAATGTCCCAACTCATACCTTAACCTGTTAAATATTTTTATATCAATTTACTTGCTTTGAAAATGTATGGCACCTTTTGTACTTTATTTTCAATAGGGTTACTATGGAGACATCCATTTCATTGCCGCTGACTACAGAAGGATTCCAAAGAAACTTGAGATGAATGTTCTAGCAAGACTTCGATCTCCCGATCTCCTTGAGTGAGTAAATCTATATGGCATTAAATTTGTAATACCTTTAACGTCTTCTTTCCTTTTCATTTTCGAAGATGAAGATTTATGTATTACAACTATTTTGCATGATTTTCTTTGAAAAAGAAGAGAAAAGAACACAAAGTCGAAATTAAAATAAATAAGTATCGAAAATAATAAAAACCCAAAACTTTACACTTACTAAAATGGAAATACAATTAACATCGATGTCATGCATAACCATTTATATAATACATTAATTCATATCCTTGTTCAGGTTTATTTATAAAAACTGATAGTATATACAGTTCAGAATAATTTGAATAAAATGAATTAAATTTTAAATTACACAAACCTACAGGTTGTTTGGGATTCTCCAATATAACAGCCATAGATGGGTCTTATACGTGGAGGCGAAATATGGCGATCTCTATACCCTCCTCAAGGAAGACCCACAAAGGTAAATTCCCTTGTTTATTTATTGATATACTTCTTATTTATAATATGTTTTCCTCGTGTATGGCAGCCACTTTTACAATGAAATATCCCTACGAGCACATGTTCATGTTTAGTTTTTATATGAAAACTCATCTATAGACGTTGCATATACACTGAATACCAGCGAAATATGCTCAAATTACACGGATAATAAATATAAATTTCCAAAGACGTTCCGAAAACGAGGTTTATCTCATGTCAAACATAACTTTTTCCCCTACTTCTTCCATTAACATTTGATTGATACTTTATAGAAAACGCGTAGCTCATGGAACACTGCGATTCATCCGATCTACGAAATGTCATTTACTTGGGATAAAAACGTTTTGGGTTTTCCAATTATTTTGATCACTGCTAAGCAAAAATTTCATTTATTAATATTTCATAGAATTTCTTCCTCAGAAAGGTATACATCACAGTTTTTCATATTTACTTTAAGGTAGAGCAAACCTAGAAACCGACTTTTTAAAAAGAGCTTTGCAAACTTTATTGTACATTGCTAACGACATACGATCAAAGTTTTAAAAATGACTCTGGTTAATATGTTCAAATGGTTACGATAGGAACACGGTCAAACATCGACGTCTATGTTGTTTTCCAGACGCTCTTCAAATCATAAAAATTTCATTCATTACTTTAGTACTGTTAAGTATTTTGTGAGTTCATCACAAATGTATGGCAACATCAGCCACGAAACAGCTGAATTATTAAACCTTATTGCACATTATGGCGATGAGTGGCATCAAACAAATTCCTGGTAGTTATTTATTATACGGAAATATTGTATTATAAAATGTAAATGGGTCATATTCTAATTTAAATACTTGAAATGATTAAATTCTGTATTGAAAACTGATCCTAATCTTCCTATGTTGCTAGCTATTTTTAAAATCTTTGGATAACATAATGTTACAAGAGAGGGGTAAATTGCTTGACCAAGCAGTGTCAAACCCTGGCGTCATTCTGCTAGAAGTCATAAGTTTACCCTAAATTTTCAAAGACTTCCATACAACTTCAGTTGTAAATTAGAAACCCCAACGTGTCCATTCTATACATAAATTTTACTCTAATCAATGCAAGACCACAGATCTCCCAACTTTCCAATTATCTATCAACCGCACATCTGCATGGTTTCTCTTCATCAACTTTTCGTACTGTCAGCAGTTCACGCCGTAGAAACTATACAACTATCCCCTAACATAGGAAACTCTTTTTACTACGCCACCTTAGGCCAGTCGAATCATGGTTTCGGGCCACATTACGCCAGTAAAACTGCATCACATTAGCCATCATGGCGGCATAAACGGTATCTGCCGAGTCCCTTCCTGTTTATTCCATTGTGTAATTTACCGCTCTCCTACCGTAAATACTGCCACTGCAGGCACACCACCAATGTACACTACTAGGTTTTAATAGGGACTATGGAATGACAGGTACACTCATGCGGTTCTGACCTGAATTCATCAAACGTAAACCATGGCATCATGGAAACTCACTAACACTTCACTCCGTGACGTTTGCTCTTAGCAATATTTCCATTGGACCGAGTTCCAATAATCAAACAAATAGTCACAAAATTCTAAGAATTCCTTACAACGGGCACTGTAACAAAATGAACATACTCCAAATTTATTACAATAATATTCCCGCGCTAATAAAATATTTATGCGAGTCATTCAAATGTATTTACGTCTCAACTATTGCTTTGGCTTCGATAGTCTTGGAATTGGAAGAAATTGGTAAAATATTATCCTGAAACTTGGAATTGAATTCAAGACTACGGAGATGCAGAACAAACGCATTACGACTATGCCGTCCAGAATCTAATTATGATTCTTAATGTTGATGTAAAAGGGATTGTTTGCATTTTTTCGATGTTTTGACGTAGGCTGTTGGACGCAAAACATGCTGGTCTTAAATGGGTTTAGTAAAGTTATTTACTTTCCGTTACTTTAAGAATTGTAAAGAACATCATGTCAAATATTTGGTTTTGAGGAGAAAAACAGATTGACTCATTCGAACCAATTAAAGCTAATTATATTTGTGTCCATTTACGGGAAATGTTAATCTTGATGCATGTATTGATAGGCGGGGTGGGGGAGGAGTGTCAGTTGCAAAGAAATGAGTAAGACTCATAAAGAACAGAAGAGCTGGGTTGAGAATTTACCTTTATATTATAGGCCTGTCTTTCCTTGCGACAAGTAAGAATAGTGGAGTGCGCTTTATTTGCATCACTGAAGTCCCTGATAAGATATCCTCTTCTGTCCTGTGCTTGGTAAATGGACACCCACCCCAAAATTAATGCTCTCCAGTTTGTGAAATATAACTTTACTTTAGCATATAAGTTGTCGAGGGTACATGCTGTGGGTTGACTGCTCCGATTTCACATTCATCTGTAAAGGACATTTTGTTTTTCCAAAAAAGTAAAATAAATTTGCTATATTGTATTGCCAAATTCAGGAATTATGCTGATTAAAATAGTACACTGTTTTTAGGACAGTATTTAGTGAAGACAGTGCGAAGTTCGTCACTGCGAGGCTGCTCTCGGCACTTGGCTACCTTCAGAAACACGGGGTTGTACATGGAGATGTTAGACCGAGCAAAATATTTGTAAATAATCTGGGAAAGCCCCTGCTAGTAAGTGACTTTCAATTTTATATTTTATCTGAAGGATAAACAAATTATGACCAACCTTGATAATAAGCAGGTACATTATGTGTGTTGCTGTCTCTCCGTGCCACAAACAACTCCTACACTTTTTCAATATAGCATTTTCAAACGCGCTGATGCTATTAAGGGCATAAGTTGGCGAGTGTAGAAATATTAAATTTTGGTTCTTACCTTCACAATTATGAAAGGGGATAGTGTAGCAGACCTCAAATAGTTGTATTAATCGGCAGCAGAGATAACTTCGGACAGGAATTTTCTTGGATATTTTCACCTTCTACCATTTTACCGTCATTTATAGTTGGCATGTCTTAAGCAAAATATAAATACAAGTAGAACGAATCAATGCTATAATGCTGTAAAAATATGTGTAAATTGATGATTGTAATAAACGATCAATTGTGAGTAAGGATGTCTGTATGGAAGAGAGAGAGAGAGAGAGAGAGAGAGAGAGAGCTGTATGTCAAATATGTGCTTTCTTTATGTAGGGTGGACTAGAGACCGTGACATGGCCCTCAAATAAAACTTTCGTCAGGAGGAGTCCAAAATCCATGAAGGTTGGGTTTGTGGCTCCTGAAGTGTTGATGGGGTTCAGGCCACAGCCGGCATCGGACATCTTCTCAGTGGGGTGTGTTGGATATTTCATGATCGCCGGCAGGTAAATCTTTGTTAACGATCATAACTTAAGGTGGTAGCGGTAGTGGTCATTGTTCTTGGTGCTGCTGCAAACGCGGCTGACGACCAAAACGATGTCGATGATGACCATAATCACGACAGTGAAATAAAGTGGTGAGTTGAAGTATTATCAATGGTAGTATCAGGAGTAGTAGAAAGAAATTATAAATTGGAATAATGGTAGCAGTCACAAGACCAACATGTTGTAGAAATCATAAAGGAACTACAGGTAATAATTAAATGTGACAGCAGGATTGGCAGTAGACGAAGAAGCAACACCAGTAAGAATATTAGTGGTTTTTCTCTTGTTCATTTGCTTGTAAACTATTTATCCCCTTTGCGGACCTATCGTGTATAATCCGATACTTATTCACGTGAAAAGAGCCCATCCTCAATCTACGAATTTGACTAAGTAAAACAGGATAATAAGTTAATACCCACAAACAATAATTTCATTTACAGTACCTGTCAATTAACATACTTATTTTTACTTTTCCTCGAAAGGTACTGGTTGATATCTTTCACTATTTGTTTCAGACGCCCATTTACAAAGCGCAATGAGCTCCTCAACAAGATGAAGGCTCCAGAATTACTCAACATTAAACTCTCACCAGCCGGCTTAGATTTCATCAGCGCTTGTTTGCAGTGAGTACCTGATATAATAATATTACAATCCAGAGTTTAACTTGACCGAGCGGTGTCAAACCCTGGCGCGATTCCGCTAGAAGTCATAAGTTTTCCCTAATTCCAAAGACCTCCATACAACTTCTGTTGTAAATTAGAAAGCCCAACGTGTCCATTCTATAAACCATTTTACTCTAATCAATACAAGACCACAGGTCTCACAGCTTTCCAGTTGTCTGCATGGTTTCTCTTCATCAACTTTCCGTACTGTCAGCAGTTCTCGCCGGAAAATTATACAACTCTCCCTAAGACAGGGAACTATTTTTACTACGCCACCTTAGGCCAGTCAAATCATGGTTTTAAGCCACATTTCGCCTGTAAAACTGCATCACATTTGCCACCATGGCAACATAAATGGCACCTGCCTACGACGGAAGAGTCCCTTTTCGTATATTCCATTGTATAATTTATCAGTCTTCAATCATAAATACTGCACCTGGAGCGACACAACCAATGTACACAACTAGATTTTAATAGGGACTATGGACGCTCATGCAGCTCTGACCTAAACCATGGCATCATGGAAACTCACTAACACTTCACTCCGTGACGTTTGCTCCTAGTAATTGGCTAATTATTTCGGGCTGAGGAATATTTCCATTGCACCGTGTTCCCATGATCAAACAATTCCTTAAACCTGGCGCTATAACCAAATGCGCATATTCCAAATTGATTACAATAATATAAATCAGTCTCCACGACAGCCTGCATGAAGCCGTAAATATAACTCAAAATCCATAAAAGACAGACACACAGATTCATAAATAGGTGTAGATGCCATTGCAAATGAATAATACTTTGAAAATTGATAGATGACGAATAATACTAGTAATCCAAAATAAATATAAGAAATAATTATTAAAATGAATAATGAAAGTTTATTCTTCATGAAATAAGCTAATAAATTTTGATTTGTAATCACGCCCTTTGCTCCGTAACTTTTATCCCTATTCTAAAACGTAAGAATCCTAAGTCTTTTAACATTAAGTATTCGTAGTATCAAAGTATAATGCAGGAAGGAAAATAAATAAATAAAGAGATAAAATATTTTTGCTATCTCCCCAGACTTGCTCCTTAAAATAGAACGTTTATCTGCAGTCTCGAATTCTTCTGTTTCATAAAAGCAGAGTTTGAAATAGGTTTCCTTTCCTTCATGTTACAGAAAGTCAACTGGAAGAAGATTCCATCTGGATAGAGGACTGAGATCTGTGCACCAAAACGAGTGAGTTTTCATTTAGTTTTTCAAGGAAACCATTGTAAATTTGCCCAATATCAACATATCGCTCCTCTATGCATCCGAAAGTGAATTATACTGCAGAACCTTGCCTAATCGAACTTGATTCATCTTTTTTCGGTTTACCATTACACCTTGTAAATCCTTGGAGGATACAGATTTACTTTGATTAAAATCTTTTATCCAAACGCCTGTCGTCGAGTCAAAGGTTTTTCTTGCCCTAGAGGAGTTTTGATACACGAGGTTGAAGTCTGTATCATTTAAGAAGAACCAGGACATACGCATGGACGAAATTATGAAGTTTGCACGATTGATGAACGTACTCTAAGTCAAGGGAACATTTCTTCTCTGTGTGTAGCAAGAGAGCGTACTCTGTAAGTGAAGGTACCATTTCTTATCTGTGTGTAGCAAGAACGTATTGTCTGCATTATGAAAACTATGTTAACTATACAAGACCATCGTCGCAAAATCCGAAATGTTTTCTTTTAACCTCTGGCTGTCTGCGATGAGATACGATTTCCTTACTCAACTTGCCTACCCACTACTGCATGCCCGAGTAACATCTTCGCGAAACGCTGACCCAACATGACATTCCATACTGACTGATCCAGTTAGAGATTCGCTGCCAAACAAAGTTGGATATAAATCGATAAGAGGTCACTTTCCTTGATGCATATAAACTTGGCTCTTTATTCATGAGAAACGAAGAAATCTTGAGACGAGGTGCTAACCTAAAGTGCAGACAAATTTAGTCTAGAGGCGTATCCAAATTATTATGGAAAGGTGAAAGGTATTTAAAACCGCTGCTTCTAATAAATTGACAGATAATTCACGTTATCAACTGTTGAATCATTCTATGAATCAGTCCATCCGTCATTCCTTACTATTACGGCTATACTTTTTGGAAACTTCAGAACGCAATGCAGACAAATATGCAATTTGGACGTGTCTTGGGGCAAACATGGGTTATAATCTAAAACTAGTCACGCTGATAGATTTTCTTTGTTTAATCAATAGTGCTTATGGATTTTGTGTCTGTGCTATATTTTCACTCGAATCTGACCTATTGTCACCAAATCTGAACTTTCTAAACGGTCTGTGTTCAATTTGTTTCGCAGAAAAAAACTGGGTTACTGTGGCCTACTTGAAATAAATATGTGGCGGAAAATAAAACATGTTACATATTAATAATATTCATAATGTTATCTTCCAGTCATCCATGATGAGGAAGACAAAATCTTCATTATTGTCACAATCACCACCACCACAACCACCATTTCAAGGCAACTATCATCAGTAACATCGACTTCCTTTTCTTACTGTTGCTATGGGTTGTTTCTATTTTTCAGATGGTTCGCAGACATGGACATTTATGAAGATTCTCCAAGGTCCCCATTGATTAAAGCGGTAGGTTTTTCTTTTCTGAAACGAGTGCGGAATAATTCTGACTTGAACATACGATATAACCATAACATACACAGATAGCAAACTTTTTATTGGATTGTGAAAAGGTGAAAATGTTCCCAGTATTGGGCCGTAAAGATTATATCTCATGCATACTATATACGTGTGATTAAGTGATGTGATGTGATGTGATGTGATTATGATTTTTAACGCTTTAACAATTTTTCAGTCATATCGCTACGATGTCTGCAGTGTGGCAGTTTATAGTGATGTCTAGCACTGGGGCATCATGCCGCAGACATGTAGTATGATGTCCCACCCAGTCACATTATCCTGACACCAGGCCGACCAGTCCTTACACTAACCTCTTAATGCTGAGCGCCAAGCGAGGCAGCTGTTAGTACCATTTTTGTAAGTCTTTGGTATGACTCGACCGGGGACCGAACCCACGAGGCGGACGCTCTAACCACTAGGCCACCGGAGCGGTCGTGATTAAGTGAAGTGTTGTGAAAATTTAGGAGCATAACATGCTGAAATTGTATTTAAGTTAAATGCACATTTTGTCCTCTATCTACAGTTTGGTCATTTTGAGAGAGAGAGAGAGAGAGAGAGAGAGAGAGAGAGAGAGAGAGAGAGAGAGAGAGAGAGAGATCTTTTGGTGACCACACTGGCTCATTTTAAGTCAACTGAAACCGAAAAACGGGAGGGAGGTATAATGCGGGGTGGGGGGGTTGAAATGTTTAAATGTGTTATTTTGATATTTGGTTTGGTTTTCATGACATCATCTCCTAAATTTGAGCTAAAGGAGAAATATTTGCAAGAGTTTCACTTTGCGGTTACCAGTCTGGCTAGCACTAATATTAGTACCCATACTTCGTCATCGTAGCTAGAGACTGGCGCGAATTCGAAACGACCATAGAACTGTTCAAGTACAGCGCACCTTGTACGTTTAATATATGTACCAAATAATCGTTTCCGTTGAAAAGAAAAAGAAAAACACGCGCGCTAATTTCCAGGTTTATTGTGTATGTACATATAATAATGGTGGACTCGAACAAAGAGTGATCATTAAACGAATCAAATTTATCTCTATTCCTACAACTAAACCCAAAATCATTAACGGAAATGGCCGAGCGATGTACTGATTGAAAATGGCAGGTACCTCAGCCGAGCTATAAATGGGTACGGAAATATTAGCGCCTTGGATATCTCGTACTTGTTCTTCCATCCCACTTTTGCACAGGTTCAGTTTTTAATACGTTCACACTTGAAGAAAAATAAACTTGCGAACTTTTTCGCCCAAGATAAATGCTGCACTTCATCTTTAACTCCCTACGAAACATGCGGAGTGTTCTCTATTTCCATAAGGAAATTCTTATGAGACGGGAAAATAGTACCGGATTGTCCTTTCTGTATTTTGTGTAAAGAAGCACAAGGAATTGAAAGATATGAACTGAGCACTTGTCAAAACTAAATACATAAATAAAATATGAAAACATGCAGAACATCTTTCTAAAATTACTTGCATGTAATTTATCTTTTATTCCAGATAGAGCAGCTCATGAAGGATGACGCATTTGGACACGAAGAGAAAGGTCCCAATGCCATGCAATGAATGATGTATAAGTTTTAGAGTATCTCAACAAGGATGACTCATTTGTACACGAAGAGAAAGGTCACAATGCCATGCAGTGAACGATATAAGTTTGCTTTGAACATGAATGAAAGATTCTTCAGCCTTCATGAGGATAAAACAAAAATGAAAGTGTGCCAATACTGCTAATAGAAATAGGATTGAAATTTAATATAGTTTTCTCCTATTAGTTTGTAAGAATATTTGTTAATACTTATTTTTAAAACAGTGAAAATTACGTAAGCAGAGAATTCGGGGAAGGATTAAAAACAGTTACATGGGGAAACCCTCCGTGCAGATTCTGACTGTTCGGTTTCTTTAACAAAGGAGTATACCATGTGCGATCAACCCAGCTGCGACCCCATTCCTGTACCCGCAGGAGAAATCTAATTCGTTTGTATTGTTAATGTCTTTGTCTTTTAATCTACATTTTGAAAGGAAAAAATGGAATGTATACAGTGTCATTTGCTAATGTACTGGGCTATACACATCATTTACTATTTTAAATTTCGTATGGTTTTTATTATTAAAGCATTCTATTTTCCGAGACTTCTTTTGTAAAATAATATCTATTTTTTAAGGTTTACCTCGTTAAGCATGTTTACACGTTCATACTCAGTCACTCGAACACATGAATGTTTATACAAATGAACACAATTACATAAATAAATTAGACGGAAATTAGATAATACTAAGTATTATTGTTTTCAATATTTCATCTATATTTAATAATCATCCCTTTGTGACTTTCATGCCACGATCCCAAAGTGATGCGATTTATATTTGTCCTAGGACGGGAATTAAAAGAAAGTATCAAAGAAAAATAAATATTAAAAAAAATTGAGATGAGCAAGTTTCAAAGAAAGTTTGAAGATAAAAATACATAACCAAGCATTTTAAAACCTAGGATGCAGCCGCGAGTTTCGAACTCGCGACCTCTAGTTTGGCAGCAGGTACGAGCCGAATGACAAATGTGGGTGTTTTGCATAACAGTAGGTTTAATTGCCCGTCCTTGAATGGGAATCAAACAAAGTGAAAAACAAAATTGGGAAGAGCGAGTTGAAAAGAAAGTTTTACCATAAAAATCCAAAATTAGAATTTAATAAAATTTGGATGCCGCTCCTAGTTTCGAACTCGCGACCTCTTGTTTGGCAAGCGGTACTTAGACAAGTGTGGATGTTTATATATAAGATTACTGGTAGCTTGTTAAGAAAGTAAATAAAGAAATAAAAACAGATTTGAACCAGCCTGGTGTTTGCAATTGAAACGTATTAACTCATACCTGTAACAATGCTTTTTAACTAAACTCGATTAGTGTTTGGATCTTGACAATATCTGGTACGAGTTTTCTACAGTTGTATGACAGTTGTATCAGTAGAAATAATTCTTGGTTAGAAGTGCGATTACATATTGCACTGATGAAGGCCATCCTGTCAAGCAATTATACTTCACGATCATATTATTAATAGAAGAACTTTGAGTGACCCTCAATGTTACCGACATGAGAAAATAATGGAGGCGGAACAACTACTGCGAAATGAAATCATCAAGAAAACCGCACTACTCGTAAAATACAAACCAGTGTATTTGGTCGTTGATGGCATTTGTGCAGTTACCGAGTAGTAGGATGAAAGTGGGGCTTTTGCCTTTTCTATCGCCCTTTGTGACTCTGCCACCCATCATAGCCTCTAGCCCCATGAGATAGTTAGCCATATGCGACCCATGCATGTTTATCAATTTTAATCATGCACACACGTGACCTAGTCATGGGGGATAAAATCTAGAACGGATGCCAGTGCCCCAAAGGGTTTCCAAAAAGGGCAATATCCAACCATTTGAACCTACTTCTGGATGTAGTCGAATATGGTACTAGGAGATTCGAGCTGTTAGACCAGCGCAATGACTAAATTACTGTAGCAACGGTTTCGGTCTAAATTGGGCTTCTGCGTGAATATTGATTCTTTAGATTCGATTTTGACTTATGTAAAGCAGTGATGTTTCTTGTTTGTCCTCGTAATTGTCTGCGATTTTCCATTTCTGTCAACATAGCCTCAAACTCAGCCGCAGTGATTATTTTATTCTCGATTGCAACTGAATACAGATTACTGGTCGTATTCAGACTATTTTGTGCGGCTGCCAACTTTTCGGAATAAACTCGTACTCGTAAATAAAGTATCATTGAAATTAATTTGCTAGCATTACAAGAGACACCAGTTACTACCGATATACCTCTTACAATAATACCGATTGGGTCACCTACAATGGTTGTTGTTGGCCGCGATTCCAGTCACACCAAGACCAGCATTCGTTGCTGCGGGAAGAGCACAAATAGCATCTATCGTCAGGGTGGTCCTCTTAGTAATTTCTTCTTGCAGGTGTTGTTCCGCTTCGATTATTTTTTCACGTTGCTAAGGCTGAGGGTCCATCACAGTCGATCAATTAATAATGCAATCGTGTAATTTAATTGTGTGATAGGCGCAATACGTAGGCGCACTTCTAGCTAATTATTCCTTTTTACTGGCACAATTGTCATACAATTGGAAAATAATTCTCCCTCGGGAATACTTCACTCTCCAAAGATTCTGCGTTCTGGTGATTTGGCAACCATTTCATTTAAAAACACTGATTACGCAGGCAACTTTACATCTAACGTTCGTCTTTGCCCAATAACTATTACCCGAACAAGTGCGTCCTTGCCGAATAACAGTCGAGATCGTATTACCTCCGCTGAGTCAGTGTTGATGTGGAATATTCATTGGTGAACGTAACCGGGCTGGATAGATCGGTGAGTGGCACTTGGCCATGGTAGAAACAATCCAGGAGTCATCTTGCATCTGGAGCTGCAGTCAACGCTTCGGCTTTTTCACCTGCACGTGCTATGATCCCAAGCTGGCCTCCGAAGAACAATTTCTACTTGAGCCTTAACAAAATTATATGAAAGTTCATACGAGGGTTTAGTAACACCACTCTGAAACAGATATTCATCAACACGTGGAACGAAATTGTTATCCTTGTTAACTTCCGCAGCCAGCTGATCTAACACTCCGTAAATAAAGTTATCAACCAAATCACCGCGGACAAATTCTGTTACTTATATACAATGATAGAAATCTGATCTTAAACACAAACACTAAAGACAGTTAAGTTATCCGCAGGATAAACGTTGAGTGCCTCAAACTGAATTTCATCTCCGGTGACTAACGATGCTCACCATGCAACTATGTGACAATTATAAACATCACTGTCCGGCCTGGTAACAAGTGATATTGGTAGTAAACAATCACGATCAAAATGCCGCTTATCATTTATCAACATTCCCATTCCACCCCATGGGCCTTTAGATCCAGTTAGGATCAACAGATATGATCCAGGCTCGCCCAATTTTAAGACGTGAGATTTAGGTCTATCAAAACCATTTTCAATAAGAGAAGTTAAATTAAGTTAGCCATTATGCTAAGGGTGCCCTTTCAACAACTTTCTCTACTTCTCAGAGTAATATTAATATTTTTAAATAAATAAAACTCCATCAAGTTCCTATGCTTAGTGATACTGGCACGTTAGCGATCTCTTCATCCACGTATTGTTTTGTTGTAGAATTAGTATCATCAACATACTGTTTGATACAAGCAACTGACCTTCAGCTGTCTCTGATTTCACTGTTGTCATTGAGCTCAGCTAGGTTTTTGCGGCAAGGTCGCCTTTCAACTTGACAATAATATCCTGAATGTCCACATCCGCCGTTTTCAGTTTAGCAGTTTGATCTTCAAAAATTCCAAGCTCTCCTGGATCGACACCAACAACAACACTAGTAAACTCCGACAAGTCCGCTTTGGTGGCAAATCGGCTCACATCCACATCGGCACCGCGTCGCCGAGCTGAGTATCGTCCGCACATGTTAATATAAATTGTGTATAATATTAAAGATACTTTAATGCAAAATTAATAAGTGTTTTTTCGGTGTTGACGAACGCTCCAGTCCAAACAACGCTTCAATGACAAGCAGATACAAACCTTTGTCGTAAGAGAACATATTAACAGCGATACCAGGGTAAAGTGTTTGAGATTTCTTCAGTGTGGTTTTGGTAACCTGCACGGGAAATTCTATATCTCCTAAGTTATGTTCACCCAGATATTCTTGGTATTTTCGAGTCAGGTCTTGATTATCACAAGCCGGACGCAACCCCGATAAAATTGCCCATTCAAAAGATCTTGTGTCAAACTTCATCACGTATCTAACTGACCATGGAGGGGCCAACCTTGGTGTTGCTATGTAACTAGGTCCATAAAAGGGTTGATAGGGGGAGACATGTACCTCCCCTCAAGCACATCTTTCTAGAGTCCATCCACTTGCCGCTTTTTATCTCCTCCTTCGCATCAAGTTGTACACTGATATTAAGTCTAGCCGGATAACGAACTTCACAGTCTATTTCGCGACTTTATGTTCCCTCAGAAAGTTTAAAAATCAGGTTTTCTCAGACACAAAGGCGCGTTCTTTTTGGTATCAATATGAAAGTTTCCAAACGTAAATGTAAATTCATCTGCAGACACGGATAAGATAAATTGCAACTTAGTATCAGCCCAAAGTAACTCAAATGACCATCACGACAAAGTATTACGCCAACTCGAGTATGACCAGACTTTGTGCGTTTGTATCAAGTAATATTAAATGACATAGAGCGTTTGTAAGTTTCCTCAATCATATTGCTGAATCCCTCCTCGTCTGCGTCATTAGACCACATTTCATAGATATACTAAAGATTAGAGAGTCCGGATGCCCAAAAGCATTTGTTTAATTAGCCTGCTCTTGGAGATCTTCATTACTAACATCATTAACAAATTTCACTCGCGTCAGAAACATTAGGCGAGTTATTTCTCTTTTGCGACTGTACTGCAGATTCTTTTAAGTATTACTTTCCTCAAAACTCTGCGCAATAATATTTCTTTCCGTATCTAAGGTCACTCACATGTTAACCAGTTTATCAATGTGCCATGTGTATGTCTCCGAGAACGCATATAACATATTATGAACCTCTTGGATAAATCTGTATGATGCATTCAAGTGATATCAGTTTTTCTATTACACGTTTGATATCCCAGTTCCTGGGTAGGTTATTGTCGTTGTTACAGACTTCCATAAATTTGCTCAAGATACTTTGAGAGTCATTCGCCTGGCTATTCCTCGAAATTTATATATAATCATCGCAAGCATTTTCTTTCTTCAATGCAAAACATTCCACAACTCCACTATATATATATCTTTCTTGCCAGTACAAAATTATTAGCCAGTGCAGATTCCTTGTTATAGAGACTATACCACACTGTGTAGACATTGCTGTAGAGAAAATTAATACGCAGCCTCTGCTGATACAAATAATGTCACAATCGGTAATACAGGCCTATCTGTATGTAGTTTTGATCGGTAATGACTCTTGCCACGTGCAGCCTCAAAAAAGGACACCTATAACAAACAAATTAGCACCATATGCACAAGCAGTATTCAATTGCTGCTGGCCCTTGTTTGAAATACTCTCGGTCACTGACATTCGTCCTACACTCTACATCCCCCCCATGACTGGTCCACGTTTGTAAATAATTAAAATTGATATAATGCTTCTGTCCCATATGGGCGAATTGTGCTATGGGGGGGGGGGGGTAATATTCGAACTTGAAGCAGGGACACAAAAGGGAGAAAAAGGCAAATTCCCATTTTCATATTACTCGCGGCAATGTCCTTTGCGCTTTGTATTGCTGAAGTTTTGATAGTGGCAACCATCATAGGTACACCAGTTGGAACTGTTTTCGGAGCTACATCAATAGCAACCGTTGTGTCGGGTGTGGTGCTGGTAAAATAATTGATATTTACAAATACATACCCACCGCATCTGCTACAGATTAAATGATTAAATTAAATTGACTACGTTAACATAAGCATTTACGAACTATTTGTTAAACAGCGAATGCTCTCAAAGATAAAATGTCGGGAACAGCCTATTCTATCACATATGATCCCAAATGCCAATGTCGAGAGAAGCCTTAGGTAGCCTTCCACAGGTTTGTTTTAAATAAAACTAATTTCACAACTTTTCCTCACTGGTTCTACTGGCTACTTATTTTTTTTTTATTTTTTTTTTAAAAAAAACAACAAAACAGAATTTATGTCTTAGGTATTTTCAAAGAACATTGAATTTCCTTTGTATTGGTATATGGTTCATGAGTGTAATATCACTTATAAGGTATTTGCTGAGAACATTATGCATAATGATAGAAAGAAATAAGGACAAAAATGGCACAAATTGTCATATTTATTTATCGTGGCGATCTAGAGTTTTGTATTTAGCGTAGGGTTAGATTTCAAAGAAATAGAATTTCACCAGCTTTTCTCGCTGGTTCTACTGCCTACTTTAAAGAACGACCTCGTAAATATATTATTAAAAGAACTTTTAATTCCCTTTATTTTGGTGTACAATCAATGGGCGTATTATGGGTTATAGAGTATATAGCTTGGCTTTATTTCAGATATGCACCTATAAAAAGAAAAATAGCTCCGAAAGGTCAGTTTCAATTCCTGAATTTCGGAGGTTAAGTGTAAAAAGCAGCCGATAGCTTGTTTATGTTTTATACATTTGGTAATTTGTTCATTGCATTTTCAGAACCAGGAATCTTTTCCCATATTTTAATAAGTGCTCAAGATTGTGTACGTTTTACTAATTAAGTCTGGCTGATTTTTCGAGCACATGGCAGCAGTCATTTTGGTCAGCTGTGTGCTTAGAGCAGGTACAATTTTCCTCAAGTGCAATATCCAATGAAATTTCAAACACAGTACATAAAAATTAACATAGAGATGCCACTAAATTCTCTCCACTGGGCATGATCCAAATGCAAACAACTTTACCTTACACTTATCACTCTCTCAAATGTTCATAACATCTGTAGAGCGCTCTCTTATCTTTTAAAATTGAACACTCTAAAAATACGAAACTGGAAAATGTGTAATTGCATGTCAGTCATTTCAAAAGACGCGGCAAAAAACTGCATACGTCACGTGACAAGAACAATAGCCAGTGTAAGAATGACGTCATTTGGCACTAGGTAGAAATCAGTAAATGCGTATGGCTTGAAGCTAGCACAATAATTCCCTGTGATATTTGCATTGTTTCATTTCGATCATCATGAAGAAAAAGCGATTCCAGTGGCTTTCTAATTTAAGAAAGTTTGTTATGAACAACGTTTGCTGGAAGATCAGGAGAAAGAATCAAAGAAAACAAGAAATTGAAGACATCGAGAGTGAAGTAAGTTTGGGTTTGCATTTGCATGAGAGACATTGTGATTTTTTGCAAAGGAGATCTCACGCCTTAATTGGTGATGCAGTTGACAATGATTCGAGGGGGACCATAATATTCCAAAACATAACCGATTAGAAAGGTTAGCAATAATAATAATAATAATAATAATAATAATAATATTATTATTATTATTATTATTATTATTATTATTATTATTATTATTATTACCGTTTTAAAGTGAACTTTCTACAACTATTTTGCATAAGACAGTCTGTGATCCAGAGCGTGAGTCCTAGAGTTATGTTTAGTGGTTGTACCATATTGCTATACACATATGCAATTAGGGCCTTTGGACTTTGTTAAACAAAATAAATATTTCTGTTATTAATACTAATCTAATCTATTTATTTAATGTATGACTTAGTAACATATGAATTTCTGTTCAATTATTATAATGTCTTATAATTAAGGTCACTATTATTGCTTGAAGTACACTGGTACTATATTTCATTATCTTTCTAAAATAACATCTATATTGGGCATTCTGACTTTAAGTTTGACCTGTTTGCACATAAAGTAATTATTATTATTATTATTATTATTATTATTATTATTATTATTCTACTTATGTTGCTGTTTTATATTTTAGTAAGGTTTCATGTAAATTTTATCATTATTATTATTATTATTATTATTTATTTATTTATTTTTTCATTTATTTTGGTGTTCTTTTATTTTTTTGTTAAACATTCTCCAATGCGGTGTAAACAAATGAGATTGTGAATTATTCAAATCTGTATGCCTGCCTTTGTGCTCCTCGGTCTTACTTCTCGATACAAACGTAATAGATGATATAATTGATCTTAAAAGATATAAAAATACTTGTGAAAACTTGTGTCTTGCGAGACACAGTGCCTTCTATTTTCCTATTACGCATTCCTATGATTAGCAATGTAATCCAAGTTTAGTTGGATGCGTGGGTATGTGAAAACTCAAAGTTATGAAATGTAATTTTACAACTTACATACAACAATCCTATTCTGTAATATTTATCACTCAAATGAAATATTCATAGAAGAACAAAGATTTACTTTCATTGCTTTTTTGAATTTTGTTGTAGATTCTTCCCGATGCTCCTATATTTTCTCAGCAAATCACGCGATTCTATCCTGACACATCCATTCAAAAATCAGCTTCCTCAGATTTAGAGTCACGTGACCCTGTCTGCAAAGACATCTTCAGTCTGGAAGATGATACTAGTCTCCTTATACTTTTAACAGAAGAGACCGTCAGGCAGCGTTCATTTCCAATGGTGAGGCAGAAGACACTCCCGGTAATTCCTCTCCCCTGGGTCACGAAAATAACTGACATCAGGGAGGGGAATAGGATTGAACTACATGCTGGGGTACCAACTGCAACAAGATATGAAGATCTAGAAA
This sequence comes from Megalonaias nervosa, assembly GCA_016617855.1. Taxonomy (NCBI): domain Eukaryota; kingdom Metazoa; phylum Mollusca; class Bivalvia; order Unionida; family Unionidae; genus Megalonaias; species Megalonaias nervosa. The sequence goes on from JAECUM010002157.1 coordinate 112,830, forward strand.
GATCATGGATAACCTGGAGAATATTCGAGTCTGCATGGGGAAGCTATCCCTACCTGCTTACACAAATGCAGGTCGTCCCCTACATAAAGAAGAGATCTCCCTTTCATTTCCATCTTATTTCTGGCGAACATGACCCGCTAACAAGACCTGGAAAATTAGAGTCCACCAATGATGAACCGAAAGGAGAAGTGGAAAGTAAAGATTTTGGGAACTACTTAAAGGATGCACAAATTGGTGAAGCAATTGCAGACATGCACACCAGCAGAGGTCAACCTAATTCTAGCCATCTAATGTCAAAGCTTCCCTCCACTGACACTTTGGAAATAAATTGGTCTGGGATAAATATCAACATCCAAGAGTTGCATCTAACATCATTATTGGCGGAAGATGGAGATTACAAAAAGCTTTACAAAGTAAGCCATAGTGCATGAAACTTTGATTTTTCATTCTTTTCAAAATGTCATAAGTTAAGGATCACTAGTAAAAACTCCAGGAGTAATTGAAGGAAATAAATGTAATTGAAACTTTCAATATAAAATTCTGTTTTTAATTTTTGAAGACTCTAGAGGAAACTTTTAGATTATGAAAGAATTAATGAAAAGAATCGTAACGAACTCAGAGGAGATATTCAGCGTCTTTATTCATTTTTGTCGAGCCCATGTTAGTGGGAAAGATACATAGCAGACACGTTTCTGATGGCAGTTCGTTGCACGACACACTCGTCGTCCCTATAAACTTGGAGTCAGCAAACATAGTCAATGAAAGTTTGTTTTGGTTGAAGTTTTCTCTATCTTGCTAATATTTCCTTTGATGGTCTTACTTTGGAGGAATCATTATGAAGCTAAGACAATTCGTTCTGCGACGTGCTCGCACAATCTTTTAGCTGTTGCCTCAGGGTCACACGTTTAACAGCAATGTTTTGACCGTGACCTCGACATGCAGATCCTGGTCTTCCACCGTAGGTCTTCCTGGTGGTTATTTTACCCTCTGTGGGGTTCAAATGTCCCAACTCATACCTTAACCTGTTAAATATTTTTATATCAATTTACTTGCTTTGAAAATGTATGGCACCTTTTGTACTTTATTTTCAATAGGGCTACTATGGAGACATCCATTTCATTGCCGCTGACTACAGAAGGATTCCAAAGAAACTTGAGATGAATGTTCTAGCAAGACTTCGATCTCCCGATCTCCTTGAGTGAGTAAATCTATATGGCATTAAATTTGTAATACCTTTAACGTCTTCTTTCCTTTTCATTTTCGAAGATGAAGATTTATGTATTACAACTATTTTGCATGATTTTCTTTGAAAAAGAAGAGAAAAGAACACAAAGTCGAAATTAATATAAATAAGTATCGAAACTAATAAAAACCCAAAATTTTACACTTATCAGAATAGAAATACAATTAACATCGATGTCATGCATAACCATTTATATAATACATTAATTCATATCCTTGCTCAGGTTTATTTATGAAAACTGATAGTATATACAGTTCAGAATAATTTGAATAAAATGAATTAAATTTTAAATTACACAAACCTACAGGTTGTTTGGGATTCTCCAATATAACAGCCATAGATGGGTCTTATACGTGGAGGCAAAATATGGCGATCTCTATACCCTCCTCAAGGAAGACCCACAAAGGTAAATTTCCTTGTTTATTTATTTATATACTTCTTATTTGTAATATGTTTTCCTCGTGTATGGCAGCCACTTTTACAATGAAATATCCCTACAAGCACATGTTCATGTTTAGTCTTTATATGAAAACTCATCTATAGACGTTGCATATACACTGAATACCAGCGAAATATGCTCAAATTACACGGATAATAAATATAAATTTCCAAAGACGTTCCGAAAACGAGATTTATCTCATATCAAACATAACTTTTTCCCCTACTTCTTCCATTAACATTTTATTGATGCTTTATAGAAAACGCGTAGCTCATGGAACACTGCGATTCATCCGATCTACGAAATGTCATTTACTTGGGATAAAAACGTTTTGGGTTTTCCAATTATTTTGATCACTGCTAAGCAAAAATTTCATTTATTAATATTTCATAGAATTTCTTCCTCAGAAAGGTATACATCACAGTTTTTCATATTTACTTTAAGATAGAGCAAACCTAGAAACCGAAATTTTAAAAAGAGCTTTGGAAACTTTATTGTACATTGCTAACGACATACGATCAAAGTTTTAAAAATGACTCTGGTTAATATGTTCAAATGGTTACGATAGGAACACGGTCTAACATCGACGTCTATGTTGTTTTCCAGACGCTCTTCAAATCATAAAAATTTCATTCATTACTTTAGTACTGTTAAGTATTTTGTGAGTTCATCACAAATGTATGGCAACATCAGCCACGAAACAGCTGAATTATTAAACCTTATTGCACATTATGGCGATGAGTGGCATCAAACAAATTCCTGGTAGTTATTTATTATACGGAAATATTGTATTATAAAATGTAAATAGGTCATATTCTAATTTAAATACTTGAAATGATTAAATTCTGTATTGAAAACTGATCCTAATCTTCCGATGTTGCTAGTTATTTTTAAAATCTTTGGATAACATAATGTTACAAGAGAGGGGTATTTGCTTGACCGAGCAGTGTCAAACCCTGGCGTCATTCTGCTAGAAGTCATAAGTTTACCCTAAATTTTCAAAGACTTCCATACAACTTCAGTTGTAAATTAAAAACCCCAACGTGTCCATTCTATACATAAATTTTACTCTAATCAATGCAAGACCACAGATCTCCCAACTTTCCAATTATCTATCAACCGCACATCTGCATGGTTTCTCTTCATCAACTTTTCGTACCGTCAGCAGTTCACGCCATAGAAACTATACAACTATCCCCTAACACAGTAAACTCTTTTTACTACGCCACCTTAGGCCAGTCGAATCATGGTTTCGGGCCACATTACGCCAGTAAAACTGCATCACATTAGCCATCATGGCGGCATAAACGGTATCTGCCGAGTCCCTTCCTGTTTATTTCATTGTGTAATTTACCGCTCTCCTACCGTAAATACTGCCACTGCAGGCACACCACCAATGTACACTACTAGATTTTAATAGGGACTATGGAATGACAGGTACACTCATGCGGTTCTGACCTGAATTCATCAAACGTAAACCATGGCATCATGGAAACTCACTAACACTTCACTCCGTGACGTTTGCTCTTAGTAATTGGCTAATTATTTCAGGCTAAGGAATATTTCCATTAGACCGAGTTCCAATAATCAAACAAATAGTCACAAAATTCTAAGAATTCCTTAAAACGGGCGCTGTAACAAAATGCACATACTCCAAATTTATTGCAATAATATTCCCGCGCTAATACAATATTTATGCGAGTCATTCAAATGTATTTACGTCTCAACTATTGCTTTGGCTTCGATAGTCTTGGAATTGGAAGAAATTGGTAAAATATTATCCTGAAACTTGGAATTGAATTCAAGACTGCGGAGATGCAGAGCAAACGCATTACGACTATGCCGTCCAGAATCTAATTATGATTCTTAATGTTGATGTAAAAGGGATTGTTTGCATCTTTTCGATGTTTTGACGTAGACTGTTGGACGCAAAACATGCTGGTCTTAAATGGGTTTAGTAAAGTTATTTACTTTCTGTTACTTTAAGAATTGTAAAGAACATCATGTCAAATATTTGGTATTGAGGAGAAAAACAGATTGACTCGTTCGAACCAATTAAAGCTAATTATATTTGTGTCCATTTACGGGAAATGTTAATCTTGATGCATGTATTGATAGGCGGGGTGGGGGAGGAGTGTCAGTTGCAAAGAAATGAGTAAGACTCATAAAGAACAGAAGAGCTGGGTTGAGAATTTACATGTATATTATAGGCCTGTCTTTCCTTGCGACAAGTAAGAAAAGTGGAGTGTGCTTTATTTGCATCACTGCAGTCCCTGATAAGATATCCTCTTCTGTCCTGTGCTTGGTAAATGGACACCCACCCCAAAAATAATGCTCTCCAGTTTGTGAAATATAACTTTACTTTAGCATATAAGTTGTCGAGGGTACATGTTGTGGGTTGACTGCTCCGATTTCACATTCATCTGTAAAGGACATTTTGTTTTTCCAAAAAAGTAAAATAAATTTGCTATATTGTATTGCCAAATTCAGGAATTATGCTGATTAAAATAGTACACTGTTTTTAGGACAGTATTTAGTGAAGACAGTGCGAAGTTCGTCACTGCGAGGCTGCTCTCGGCACTTGGCTACCTTCAGAAACACGGGGTTGTACATGGAGATGTTAGACCGAGCAAAATATTTGTAAATAATCTGGGAAAGCCCCTGCTAGTAAGTGACTTTCAATTTTATATTTTATCTGAAGGATAAACAAATTATGACCAACCTTGATAATAAGCAGGTACATTATGTGTGTTGCTGTCTCTCCGTGCCACAAACAACTCCTACACTTTTTCAATATAGCATTTTCAAACGCGCTGATGCTATTAAGGGCATAAGTTGGCGAGTGTAGAAATATTAAATTTTGGTTCTTACCTTCACAATTATGAAAGGGGATAGTGTAGTAGACCTCGAATAGTTGTATTAATCGGCAGCAGAGAAAACTTCGGACAGGAATTTTCTTGGATATTTTCACCTTCTACCATTTTACCGTCATTTATGGTTGGCATGTCTTAAGCAAAATATAAATACAAGTAGAACGAATCAATGCTATAATGCTGTAAAAATATGTGTAAATTGATGATTTTAATAAACGATCAATTGTGAGTAAGGATGTCTGTATGGAAGAGAGAGAGAGAGAGAGAGAGAGAGAGAGAGAGAGAGAGAGAGAGAGCTCTATGTCAAATATGTGCTTTCTTTATGTAGGGTGGACTAGAGACCGTGACATGGCCCTCAAATAAAACTTTCGTCAGGAGGAGTCCAAAATCCATGAAGGTTGGGTTTGTGGCTCCTGAAGTGTTGATGGGGTTCAGGCCACAGCCGGCATCGGACATCTTCTCAGTGGGGTGTGTTGGATATTTCATGATCGCCGGCAGGTAAATCTTTGTTAACGATGATAACTTAAGGTGATAGCGGTAGTGGTCATTGTTCTTGGTGCTGCTGCAAACGCGGCTGACGACCAAAACGATGTCGATGATGACCATAATCACGACAGTGAAATAAAGTGGTGAGTTGAAGTATTATCAATGGTAGTATTAGGAGTAGTAGAAAGAAATTATAAATTGGAATAATGGTAGCAGTCACAAGACCAACATGTTGTAGAAATCATAAAGGAACTACAGGTAATAGTTAAAATGTGACAGCAGGATTGGCAGTAGACGAAGAAGCAACACCAGTAAGAATATTAGTGGTTTTTCTCTTCTTCATTTGCTTGTAAACTATTTATCCCCTTAGCGGACCTATCGAGTATAATCCGATACTTATTCACGTGAAAAGAGCCCATCCTCAATCTACGAATTTGACTAAGTAAAACAGGATAATAAGTTAATACCCACAAACAATAATTTCATTTACAGTACCTGTCAATTAACATACTTATTTTTACTTTTCCTCGAAAGGTACTGGTTGATATCTTTCACTATTTCTTTCAGACGCCCATTTACAAAGCGCAATGAGCTCCTCAACAAGATGAAGGCTCCAGAATTACTCAACATTAAACTCTCACCAGCCGGCTTAGATTTCATCAGCGCTTGTTTGCAGTGAGTACCTGATATAATAATATTACAATCCAGAGTTTAACTTGACCGAGCGGTGTCAAACCCTGGCGCGATTCCGCTAGAAGTCATAAGTTTTCCCTAATTCCAAAGACCTCCATACAACTTCTGTTGTAAATTAGAAAGCCCAACGTGTCCATTCTATAAACCATTTTACTCTAATCAATACAAGACCACAGGTCTCACAGCTTTCCAGTTGTCTGCATGGTTTCTCTTCATCAACTTTCCGTACTGTCAGCAGTTCTCGCCGGAAAATTATACAACTCTCCCTAAGACAGGGAACTATTTTTACTACGCCACCTTAGGCCAGTCAAATCATGGTTTTAAGCCACATTTCGCCTGTAAAACTGCATCACATTTGCCACCATGGCAACATAAATGGCACCTGCCTACGACGGAAGAGTCCCTTTTCGTATATTCCATTGTATAATTTATCAGTCTTCAATCATAAATACTGCACCTGGAGCGACACAACCAATGTACACAACTAGATTTTAATAGGGACTATGGACGCTCATGCAGCTCTGACCTAAACCATGGCATCATGGAAACTCACTAACACTTCACTCCGTGACGTTTGCTCCTAGTAATTGGCTAATTATTTCGGGCTGAGGAATATTTCCATTGCACCGTGTTCCCATAATCAAACAAATAATCACAAAAATCTAAGAATTCCTTAAACCTGGCGCTATAACCAAATGCGCATACTTCCAAATTGATTACAATAATATAAATCAGTCTCCACGAGAGCCTGCATGAAGCCGTAAATATAACTCAAAATCCATAAAAGACAGACACACAGATTCATAAATAGGTGTAGATGCCATTGCAAATGAATAATACTTTGAAAATTGATAGATGACGAATAATACTAGTAATCCAAAATAAATATAAGAAATAATTTTTAAAATGAATAATGAAAGTTTATTCTTCATGAAATAAGCTAATAAATTTTGATTTGTAATCACGCCCTTTGCTCCGTAACTTTTATCGCTATTCTAAAACGTAAGAATCCTAAGTCTTTTAACATTAAGTATTCGTAGTATCAAAGTATAATGCAGGAAGGAAAATAAATAAATAAAGAGATAAAATATTTTTGCTATCTCCCCAGACTTGCTCCTTAAAATAGAACGTTCATCTGCAGTCTCGAATTCTTCTGTTTCATAAAAGCAGAGTTTGAAATAGGTTTCCGTTCCTTCATGTTGCAGAAAGTCAACTGGAAGAAGATTCCATCTGGATAGAGGACTGAGATCTGTGCACCAAAACGAGTGAGTTTTCATTTAGTTTTTCAAGGAAACCATTGTAAATTTGCCCAATATCAACATATCGCTCCTGTATGCATCCGAGAAGTGAATTATACTGCAGAACCTTGCCTAATCGAACTTGATTCATCTTTTTTCGGTTTATCATTACACCTTGTAAATCCTTGGAGGATACAGATTTACTTTGATTAAAATCTTTTATCCAAACGCCTGTCGAGTCAAAGGTTTTTCTTGCCTAGAGGAGTTTTGATACACGAGGTTGAAGTCTGTATCATTTAAGAAGAACCAGGACATACGCATGGACGAAATTATGAAGTTTGCACGATTGATGAACGTACTCTAAGTCAAGGGAACATTTCTTCTCTGTGTGTAGCAAGAGAGCGTACTCTGTAAGTGAAGGTACCATTTCTTATCTGTGTGTAGCAAGAACGTATTGTCTGCATTATGAAAACTATGTTAACTATACAAGACCATCGTCGCAAAATCCGAAATGTTTTCTTTTAACCTCTGGCTGTCTGCGATGAGATACGATTTCCTTACTCAACTTGCCTACCCACTACTGCATGCCCGAGTAACATTTTCGCGAAACGCTGACCCAACATGACATTCCATACTGACTGATCCAGTTAGAGATTCGCTGCCAAACAAAGTTGGATATAAATCGATAAGAGGTCACTTTCCTTGATGCATATAAACTTGGCTCGTTATTCATGAGAAACGAAGAAATCTTGAGACGAGGTGCTAACCTGAAGTGCAGACAAATTTAGTCTAGAGGCGTATCCAAATTATTATGGAAAGGTGAAAGGTATTTAAAACCGCTGCTTCTAATAAATTTGACAGATAATTCACGTTATCAACTGTTGAATCATTCTATGAATCAGTCCATCCGTCATTCCTTACTATTACGGCTGTACTTTTTGGAAACTTCAGAACGCAATGCAGACAAATATGCAATTTGGACGTGTCTTGGGGCAAACATGGGTTATAATCTAAAACTAGTCACGCTGATAGATTTTCTTTGTTTAATCAATAGTGCTTATGGATTTTGTGTCTGTGCTATATTTTCATTCGAATCTGACCTATTGTCACCAAATCTGAACTTTCTAAACGGTCTGTGTTCAATTTGTTTCGCAGAAGAAAACTGGGTTACTGTGGCCTACTTGAAATAAATATGTGGCGGAAAATAAAACATATTACATATTAATAATATTCATAATGTTATCTTCCAGTCATCCATAATGACAAAAACAAAATCTTCATTATGGTCACAATCACCACCACCACAACCACCATTTCAAGGCAACTATCATCAGTAACATCGACTTCCTTTTCTTACTGTTGCTATGGGTTGTTTCTATTTTTCAGATGGTTCGCAGACATGGACATTGATGAAGATTCTCCAAGGTCCCCATTGATTAAAGCGGTAGGTTTTTCTTTTCTTAAACGAGTGCGGAATAATTCTGACCTGAACATACGATATAACCATAACATACACAGACAGCAAACTTTTTATTGGATTGTGAAAAGGTGAAAATGTTCCCAGTCTTGGGCCGTAAAGATCATATCTCATGCATACTACATACGTGTGATTAAGTGAAGTGTTGTGAAAATTTAGGAGCATAACATGCTGAAATTGTATTTAAGTTATATGCACATTTTGTCCTCTATCTACAGTTTGGTCATTTTGTGAGAGAGAGAGAGAGAGAGAGAGAGAGAGAGAGAGAGAGAGAGAGAGAGAGAGATCTTTTGGTGACCACACTGGCTCATTTTAAGTCAACTGAAACTGAAAAAGGGGAGGGAGGTATAATGCGGGGGGTGGGGGGTTGAAATGTTTAAATGTGTTATTTTGATATTTGGTTTGGTTTTCATGACATCATCTCCTAAATTTGAGCTAAAGGAGAAACATTTGCAAGAGTTTCACTTTGCGGTTACCAGTCTGGCTAGCACTAATATTAGTACCCATACTTCGTCATCGTAGCTAGAGACTGGCGCGAATTCGAAACGACCATAGAACTGTTCAAGTACAGCGCACCTTGTACGTTTAATATATGTACCAAATAATCGTTTCCGTTGAAAAGAAAAAGAAAAACACGCGCGCTAATTTCCAGGTTTATTGTGTATGTACATATAATAATGGTGGACTCGAACAAAGAGTGATCATTAAACGAATCAAATTTATCTCTATTCCTACAACTAAACCCAAAATCATTAACGGAAATGGCCGAGCGATGTACTGATTGAAAATGGCAGGTACCTCAGCCGAGCTATAAATGGGTACGGAAATATTAGCGCCTTGGATATCTCTTACCTGTCCTTCCATCCCACTTTTGCACAGGTTCAGTTTGTAATACGTTCACACTTGAAGAAAAATAAACTTGCGAACTTTTTCGCCCAAGATAAATGCTGCACTTCATCTTTAACTCCCTACGAAACATGCGGAGTGTTCTCTATTGCCATAAGGAAATTCTTATGAGACGGGAAAATAGTACCGGATTGTCCTTTCTGTATTTTGTGTAAAGAAGCACAAGGAATTGAAAGATATGAACTGAGCACTTGTCAAAACTAAATACATAAATAAAATATGAAAACATGCAGAACATCTTTCTAAAATTACTTGCATGTAATTTATCTTTTATTCCAGATAGAGCAGCTCATGAAGGATGACGCATTGGCACACCAAGAGAAAGGTCCCAATGCCATGCAATGAACGATGTATAAGTTTTAGAGTATCTCAGCAAGGATGACTCATTTGTACACGAAGAGAAAGGTCACAATGCCATGCAGTGAACGCTATAAGTTTGCTTTGAACGTGAATGAAAGATTCTTCAGCCTTCATGAGGATAAAACAAAAATGAAAGTGTGCCAATACTGCTAATAGAAATAGGATTGAAATTTAATATAGTTTTCTCCTATTAGTTTGTAAGAATATTTTGTAATACTTATTTTTAAAACAGTGAAAATTACGTAAGCAGAGAATTCGGGGAAGGATTAAAAACAGTTACAGGGGGAAACCCTCCGTGCAGATTCTGACTATTCGGTTTCTTTAACAAAGGAGTATACCATGTGCGATCAACCCAGCTGCAACCCCATTCCTGTACCCGCAGGAGAAATTTAATTCGCTTGTATTGTTAATGTCTTTGTCTTTTAATCTACATTTTGAAAGGAAAAAATGGAATGTATACAGTGTCATTTGCTAATGTACTGGACTATACACATCATTTACTATTTTAAATTTCGTATGGTTTTTATTATTAAAGCATTCTATTTTCCGAGACTTCTTTTGTAAAATAATATCTATTTTTTAAGGTTTACCTCGTTAAGCATGTTTGTACACATTCATACTCAGTCACTCGAACACATGAATGTTTATACAAATGAACACAATTACATCAATAAATTAGACGGAAATTAGATAATACTAAGTATTATTGTTTTCAATATTTCATCTATATTTAATAATCATCCCTTTGTGACTTTCATGCCAAGATCCCAAAGTGATGCGATTTATATTTGTTCTAAATTAATTGCCCGTCCTAGGACGGGAATTAAAAGAAAGTATCAAAGAAAAATAAATATTAAAAAAAAATTGAGATGAGAACGTTTTAAAGAAAGTTTGAAGATAAAAATACATAACCAAGCATTTTAAAACCTAGGATGCAGCCGCGAGTTTCGAACTCGCGACCTCTAGTTTGGCAGCAGGTACGAGCCGAATGACAAATGTGGGTGTTCTGTATAACAGTAGGTTTAATTGCCCGTCCTTGAATGGGAATCAAACAAAGTAAAAAACAAAATTGGGAAGAGCGAGTTGAAAAGAAAGTTTTTACATAAAAATCCAAAAATAGAATTTAATAAAATTTGGATGCCGCTCCTAGTCTCGAACTCGCGACCTCTTGTTTGGCAAGCGGTACTTAGACAAGTGTGGATGTTTATATATAAGATTACTGGTAGCTTGTTAAGAAAGTAAATCAAAGAAATAAAAACGGATTTGGACCAGCCTGATGTTTGCAATTGAAACGTATTAACTCATACCTGTAACAATGATTTTTAACTAAACTCGATTAGTGTTTGGATCTTGACAATATCTGGTACGAGTTTTCTACAGTTGTATGACAGTTGTATCAGTAGAAATAATTCTTGGTTAGAAGTGCGATTACATGTTGCACTGATGAAGGCCATCCTGTCAAGCAATTATACTTCGCGATCATATTATTAATAGAAGAACTTTGAGTGACCCTCAATGTTACCGACATGAGAAAATAATGGAGGCGGAACAACTACTGCGAAATGAAATCATCAAGAAAACCGCACTACTCGTAAAATACAAACCAGTGTATTTGGTCGTTGATGGCATTTGTGCAGTTACCGAGTAGTAGGATGAAAGTGGGGCTTTTGCCTTTTTTTATCGCCCTTTGTGTCCCTGCCACCCATCATAGCCTCTAGCCCCATGAGATAGTTAGCCATATGCGACCCATGCATGTTTATCAATTTTAATCATGCACACACGTGACCTAGTCATGGGGGATAGAATCTAGAACGGATGCCAGTGCCCCAAAGGGTTTCCAAAAAGGGCAATATCCAGCCGTTTGAACCTACCTGTGGATGTAGTCGAATATGGTACTAGGAGATTCGAGCTGTTAGACCAGCGCAATGACTAAATTACTGTAGCAACGGTTTCAGTCTAAATTGGGCTTCTGCTTGAATATTGATTCTTTTTATTCGATTTTGACTTATGTAAAGCAGTGATGTTTCTTGTTTGTCCTCGTAATTGTCTGCGATTTTCCATTTCTGTCAACATAGCCTCAAACTCAGCCGCAGTGATTATTTTATTCTCGATTGCAACTGAATACAGATTACTGGTCGTATTCAGACTGTTTTGTGCGGCTGCCAACTTTTCGGAATAAACTCGTACTCGTAAATAAAGTATCATTGAAATTAATTTGCTAGCATTACAAGAGACACCAGTTACTACCGATATACCTCCGACAATAATACCGATTGGGTCACCTACAATGGTTGTTGTTGGCCGCGATTCCAGTCACACCAAGACCAACATTCGTTGCTGCGGGAAGAGCACAAATATCATATATCGTCAGGGCGGTCCTCTTAGTAATTTCTTCTTGCAGGTGTTGTTCCGCTTCGATTATTTTTTCACGTTGGTAAGGCCGAGGGTCCATCACAGTCGATCAATTAATAATGCAATCGTGTAATTTAATTGTGTGATAGGCGCAATACGTAGGCGCACTTCTAGCTAATTATTCCTTTTTACTGGCACAATTGTCATACAATTAGAAAATAATTCTCCCTCGGGAATACTTCAATCTCCAAAGATTCTGCGTTCTGGTGATTTGGCAACCATTTCATTTAAAAACACTGATTACGCAGGCAACTTTACATCTAACGTTCGTCTTTGCCCAATAAATATTACCCGAACAAGTGCGTCCTTTCCGAATAACAGTCGAGATCGTATTACCTCAGCTGAGTCAGTGTTGATGTGGAATATTCATTGGTGAACGTGACCGGGCTGGATAGATGGGTGAGTGGCACTTGGCCATGGTAGAAACAATCCAGGAGTCATCTTGCATCTGGAGCTGCAGTCAACGCTTCGGTTTTTTCACCTGCACGTACCATGATCCCAAGCTGGCCTCCGAAGAACAATTTCTACTTGAGCCTTAACAAAATTATATGAAAGTTCATACGAGGGTTTAGTAACACCACTCTGAAACAGATATTCATCAACACGTGGAACGAAATTGTTATCCTTGTTAACTTCCGCAGCCAGCTGATCTAACACTCCGTAAATAAAGTTATCAACCAAATCACCGCGGACAAATTCTGTTACTTATATACAATGATAGAAATCTGATCTTAAACACAAACACTAAAGACAGTTAAGTTATCCGCAGGATAAACGTTGAGTGCCTCAAACTGAATTTCATCTCCGGTGACTAACGATGCTCACCATGCAACTATGTGACAATTATAAACATCACTGTCCGGCCTGGTAACAAGTGATATTGGTAGTAAACAATCACGATCAAAATGCCGCTTATCATTTATCAACATTCCCATTCCACCCCATGTGCCTTTAGATCCAGTTAGGATCAACAGATATGATCCAGGCTCGCCCAATTTTAAGACGTGAGATTTAGGTCTATCAAAACCATTTTCAATAAGAGAAGTTAAATTAAGTTAGCCATTATGCTAAGGGTGCCCTTTCAACAGCTTTCTCTACTTCTCGGAGTAATATTAATATTTTTAAATAAAACTTCATCAAGTTCCTGTGCTTGGTGATACTGGCACGTTAGCGATCTCTTCATCCACGTATTGTTTTGTTGTAGAATTAGTATCATCAACATACTGTTTGATACAAGCAACTGACCTTCAACTGTCTCCGATTTCACTGTTGTCATTGAGCTCAGCTAGGTTTTTGCGGCAAGGTCGCCTTTCAACTTGACAATAATATCCTGAATGTCCACATCCGCCGTTTTCAGTTTAGCAGTTTGATCTTCAAAAATTCCAAGCTCTCCTGGATCGACACCAACAACAACACTAGTAAACTCCGACAAGTCCGCTTTGGTGGCAAATCGGCTCACATCCACATCGGCACCGCGTCGCCGAGCTGAGTATCGTCCGCACATGTTAATATAAATTGTGTATAATATTAAAGATACTTTAATGCAAAATTAATAAGTGTTTTTTCGGTGTTGACGAACGCTCCAGTCCAAACAACGCTTCAATGACAAGCAGATACAAACCTTTGTCGTAAGAGAACATATTAACAGCGATACCAGGGTAAAGTGTTTGAGATTTCTTCAGTGTGGTTTTGGTAACCTGCACGGGAAATTCTATATCTCCTAAGTTATGTTCACCCAGATATTCTTGGTATTTTCGAGTCAGGTCTTGATTATCACAAGCCGGACGTAACCCCGATAAAATTGCCCATTCAAAAGATCTTGTGTCAAACTTCACCATGGAGGGGCCAACCTTGGTGTTGCTATGTAACTAGGTCCATAAAAGGGTTGATAGGGGGAGACATGTACCTCCCCTCAAGCACATCTTTCTAGAGTCCATCCACTTGCCGCTTTTTATCTCCTCCTTCGCATCAAGTTGTACACTGATATTAGGTCTATCCGGATAGCGAACTTCCCAGTCTATTTCGCGACTTTATGTTCCCTCAAAAATTTAAAAAATCAGGTTTTCTCAGACAAAAAGGCGCGTTCTTTTTGGTATCAATATGAAAGTTTCCAAACGTAAATGTAAATTCATCTGCAGACACGGATAAGATAAATTGCAACTTAGTATCAGCCCAAAGTAACTCAAATGACCATCACGACAAAGTATTACGCCAACTCGAGTATGACCAGACTTTGTGCCTTTGTATCAAGTAATATTAAATGACATAGAGCGTTTGTAAGTTTCCTCAATCATTTTGCTTCATTGCTTTTAGTAAGAGCTTGTAAAAGTTGTTGCCGGAGCCTGAATCCCTCCTCGTCTGCGTCATTAGACCACATTTCATAGATATACTAAAGATTAGAGAGTCCGGATGCCCAAACGCATTTGTTTAATTAGCCTGCTCTTGGAGATCTTCATTACTAACATCATTAACAAATTTCACTCGCGTCAGAAACATTAGGCGAGTTATTTCTCTTTTGCGACTGTACTGCAGATTCTTTTAAGTATTACTTTCCTCAAAACTCTGCGCAATAATATTTCTTTCCGTATCTAAGGTCACTCACATGTTAACCAGTTTATCAATGTGCCATGTGTATGTCTCCGAGAACGCATATAACATATTATGAACCTCATAGATAAATCTGTATGATGCATTCAAGTGATATCAATTTTTCTATTACACGTTTGATATCCCAGTTCCTGGGTAGGTTATTGTCGTTGTTACAGACTTCCATAAATTTGCTCAAGATACTTTGAGAGTCATTCGCCTGGCTATTCCTCGAAATTTATATATAATCATCGCAAGCATTTTCTTTCTTCAATGCAAAACATTCCACAACTCCACTATATATATATCTTTCTTGCCAGTACAAAATTATTAGCCAGTGCAGATTCCTTGTTATAGAGACTATACCACACTGTGTAGACATTGCTGTAGAGAAAATTAATACGCAGCCTCTGCTGATACAAATAATGTCACAATCAGTAATACAGGCCTATCTGTATGTAGTTTTGATCGGTAATGACTCTTGCCACGTGCAGCCTCAAAAAAGGACACCTATAACAAACAAATTAACACCACATGCACAAGCAGTATTCAATTGCTGCTGGCCCTTGTTTGAAATACTCTCGGTCACTGACATTCGTCCTACACTCTACATCCCCCCATGACTGGTCCACGTTTGTAAATAATTAAAATTGATATAATGCTTCTGTCCCATATGGGCGAATTGTGCTGGGGGGGGGGGGTTAATATTCGGACGGGAGGCAGGGACACAAAAGGGAGAAAAAGGCAAATTCCCATTTTCATACTACTCGCGGCAATGTCCTTTGCGCTTTGTATTGCTGAAGTTTTGATAGTGGCAACCATCATTGGTACACCAGTTGGAACTGTTTTCGGAGCTACATCAATAGCAACCGTTGTCTCGGGTGTGGTGCTGGTAAAATAATTGATATTTACAAATACATACCCACCGCATCTGCTACAGATTAAATGATTAAAAATAAATTGACTACTTCAACATAAGCATTTACGAACTATTTGTTAAACAGCAAATGCTCTCAAAGATAAAATGTCGGGAACAGCCTATTCTATCACATATGATCCCAAATGCCAATGTCGAGAGAAGCTTTAGGTAGCCTTCTACAGGTTTGTTTTAAATAAAACTAATTTCACAACTTTTCCTCACTGGTTCTACTGGCTATTTATTTATTTATTTTTTTTAAAAAAACAACAAAACAGAATTTATGTCTTAGGTATTTTCAAAAGAACATTGAATTTCCTTTGTATTGGTATATGGTTCATGAGTGTAATTATGCATAATGATAGAAAAAATAAGGAAAATAATGGCACAAATTGTCATATTTATTTATCGTGGCGATCTAGAGTTTTGTATTTAGCGTAGGGTTAGATTTCAAAGAAATAGAATTTCCCCAGCTTTCCTCGCTGGTTCTACTGCCTACTTAAAAGAACGACCTCGTAAATATATCATTAAAAGAACTTTTAATTCCCTTTATTTTGGTGTACAATTAATGGGCGTATTATTGGTTATAGAGTATACAGCTTGGCTTTATTTCAGATATGCACCTATAAAAAGAAAAATAGCTCCGAATGGTCAGTTTCAATTCCTGAATTTCAGAGGTAAATTGTAAAAAGCAGCCGATAGCTTGTTTATGTTTTATACATTTGGTAATTTGTTCATTGCATTTTCAGAACCAGGTAATCTTTTCCCATATTTTAATAAGTGCTCAAGATTGTGTACGTTTTCTTAATTACGTCTGGCTGATTTTTCGAGCACATGGCAGCAGTCATTTTGGTCAGCTGTGTGCTTAGAGCAGGCACAATTTTCCTCAAGTGCAATATCCAATGAAATTTCAAACACAGTACATAAAAATTAACATAGAGATGCCAACAAAATTTCCTCCACTGGGCATGATCCAAATGCAAACAACTTTACCTTACACTTGTCACTCTCTCAAATGTTCATAACATCTGTAGAGCGCTCTCTTATCTTTTAAAACTGAACACTCTAAAAATAGGAAACTGGAGAATGTGTAATTGCATGTCAGTCATTTCAAAAGACGCGGCAAAAAACTGCATACGTCACGTGACAAGAACAATAGCCAGTGTAAGAATGACGTCATTTGTCACTAGGTAGAAATCAGTAAATGCGTATGGCTTGAAGCTAGCACAATAATTCCCTGTGATATTTGCATTGTTTCATTTCGATCATCATGAAGAAAAAGCGATTCCAGTGGCTTTCTAATTTAAGAAAGTTTGTTATGAACAACGTTTGCTGGAAGATCAGGAGAAAGAATCAAAGAAAACAAGAAATTGAAGACATTGAGAGTGAAGTAAGTGTGGGTTTGCATTTGCATGAGAGACATTGTGATTTTTTGCAAAGGAGATCTCGCGCCTTAATTGGTGATGCAGTTGACAATGGTTCGAGGGGGACTATCATATTCCAAAACATAACCGGTTAGAAACGTTACCAATAATAATAATAATAATAATAATAATAATAATAATAATAATTATTTATTATTATTATTATTATTATTATTATTATTATTATTATTATTATTGTTTTAAAGTGAACTTTCTACAACTATTTTGCATAAGACTGTGATCCAGAGCGTGAGTCCTAGAGTTATGTTTAGTGGTTGTACCATATTGCTATACACATATGCAATTAGGGCCTTTGGACTTTGTTAAACAAAATAAATATTTCTGTTATTAATACTAATCTAATCTATTTATTTAATATATGACTTAGTAACATACGAATTTCTATTCAATTATTATAATGTCTTATAATTAAGGTCACTATTATTGCTTGAAGTACACTGGTACTATATTTCATTATCTTTCTAAAATAACATCTGTATTGGGCATTCTGACTTTAAGTTTGACCTGTTTGCACATAAAGTAATTATTATTATTATTATTATTATTATTATTATTATTATTATTATTATTATTCTACTTATGTTGCTGTTTTATATTTTAGTAAGGTTTCATATAAACTTTATTATTATTATTATTATTATTATTATTATTATTATTATTATTTATTTATTTATTTATTTATTTATTTATTTATTTTTGTGTTCTTTTATTTTTTGTTAAGCATTCTCCAATGCGGTGTAAACAAATGAGATTGTGAATTAGTCAAATCTGTATGCCTGCCCTTGCGCTCCTCGGTCTTACTTCTCGATGAAAACGTAATAGATGATATAATTGATCTTAAAAGATATAAAAATACTTGTGAAGACTTGTGTCTTGCGAGACACAGTGCCTTCTATTTTCCTATTACGCATTCCTTTGATTAGCAATGTAATCCAAGTTTAGCTGGATGCGTGGGTATGTGAAAACTCAAAGGTATGAAATGTAATTTTACAACTTACATACAACAATCCTATTCTGTAATATTCATCACTCAAATGAAATATTCATAGAAGAACAAAGATTTGCTTTCATTGCTTGTTTGAATTTTTTTGTAGATTCTTCCCGATGCTCCTATATTTTCTCAGCAAATCACGCGATTGTATCCTGACACATCCATTCAAAAATCAGCTTCCTCAGATTTAGAGTCACGTGACTCCCTCTGCAAAGACATCTTCAGTCTGGAAGATGATACTAGTCTCCTTATACTTTTAACAGAAGAGACCGTCACGCAGCATTCATTTCCAATGGTGAGGCAGAAGACACTCCCGGTAATTCCTCTCCCCTGGATCACGAAAATAACTGACATCAGGGAGGGGAATAGGATTGAACTACAGGCTGGGGTACCAACTGCAACAAGATATGAAGATCTAGAAAGATCATGGATAACCTGGAGAATATTCGAGTCTGCATGGGGAAGCTATCCCTACCTGCTTACACAAATGCAGGTCGTCCCCTACATAAAGAAGAGATCTCCATTTCATTTCCATCTTATTTCTGGCGAACATGACCCGCTAACAAGACCTGGAAAATTAGAGTCCACCAATGATGAACCGAAAGGAGAAGTGGAAAGTAAAGATTTTGGGAACTACTTAAAGGATGCACAAATTGGTGAAGCAATTGCAGACATGCACACCAGCAGAGGTCAACCTAATTCTAGCCATCTAATGTCAAAGCTTCCCTCCACTGACACTTTGGAAATAAATTGGTCTGGGATAAATATCAACATCCAAGAGTTGCATCTAACATCATTATTGGCGGAAGATGGAGATTACAAAAAGCTTTACAAAGTAAGCCATAGTGCATGAAACTTTGATTTTTCATTCTTTTCAAAATGTCATAAATTAAGGATCACTATTAAAACCTCCAGGAGTAATTGAAGGAAATAAATGTAATTGAAACTTTCAATATAAAATTCTGTTTTTAATTTTTTAAGACTCTAGAGGAAACTTTTAGATTATGAAAGAATTAATGAAAAGAATCGTAATGAACTCAGAGGAGATATTCAGCGTCTTTATTCCTTTTTGTCGAGCCCATGTTAGTGGGAAAGATACATAGCAGACACGTTTCTGATGGCAGTTCGTTGCACGACACACTCGTCGTCCCTATAAACTTGGAGTCAGTAAACATAGTCAATGAAAGTTTGTTTTGGTTGAAGTTTTTTCTAGCTTGCTAATATTTCCTTTGATGGTCTTACTTTGGAGGAATCATTATGAAGCTAAGACAATTCGATCTGCGACGTGCTCGCACAATCTTTTAGCTGTTGCCTCAGGGTCACACGTTTAACAGCAATGTTTTGACCGTGACTTCGACATGCAGATCCTGGTCTTCCACCGTAGGTCTTCCTGTGGTTATTTTACCCTCTGCGGGGTTCAAATGTCCCAACTCATACCTTAACCTGTTAAATATTTTTATATCAATTTACTTGCTTTGAAAATGTATGGCACCTTTTGTACTTTATTTTCAATAGGGTTACTATGGAGACATCCATTTCATTGCCGCTGACTACAGAAGGATTCCAAAGAAACTTGAGATGAATGTTCTAGCAAGACTTCGATCTCCCGATCTCCTTGAGTGAGTAAATCTATAGGGCATTAAATTTGTAATACCTTTAACGTCTTCTTTCCTTTTCATTTTCGAAGATGAAGATTTATGTATTACAACTATTTTGCATGATTTTCTTTGAAAAAGAAGAGAAAAGAACACAAAGTCGAAATTAAAATAAATAAGTATCGAAAATAATAAAAACCCAAAACTTTACACTTACTAAAATGGAAATACAATTAACATCGATGTCATGCATAACCATTTATATAATACATTAATTCATATCCTTGTTCAGGTTTATTTATAAAAACTGATAGTATATACAGTTCAGAATAATTTGAATAAAATGAATTAAATTTTAAATTACACAAACCTACAGGTTGTTTGGGATTCTCCAATATAACAGCCATAGATGGGTCTTATACGTGGAGGCGAAATATGGCGATCTCTATACCCTCCTCAAGGAAGACCCACAAAGGTAAATTTCCTTGTTTATTTATTGATATACTTCTTATTTATAATATGTTTTCCTCGTGTATGGCAGCCACTTTTACAATGAAATATCCCTACGAGCACATGTTCATGTTTAGTTTTTATATGAAAACTCATCTATAGACGTTGCATATACACTGAATACCAGCGAAATATGCTCAAATTACACGGATAATAAATATAAATTTCCAAAGACGTTCCGAAAACGAGGTTTATCTCATGTCAAACATAACTTTTTCCCCTACTTCTTCCATTAACATTTGATTGATACTTTATAGAAAACGCGTAGCTCATGGAACACTGCGATTCATCCGATCTACGAAATGTCATTTACTTGGGATAAAAACGTTTTGGGTTTTCCAATTATTTTGATCACTGCTAAGCAAAAATTTCATTTATTAATATTTCATAGAATTTCTTCCTCAGAAAGGTATACATCACAGTTTTTCATATTTACTTTAAGGTAGAGCAAACCTAGAAACCGACTTTTTAAAAATAGCTTTGCAAACTTTATTGTACATTGCTAACGACATACGATCAAAGTTTTAAAAATGACTCTGGTTAATATGTTCAAATGGTTACGATAGGAACACGGTCAAACATCGACGTCTATGTTGTTTTCCAGACGCTCTTCAAATCATAAAAATTTCATTCATTACTTTAGTACTGTTAAGTATTTTGTGAGTTCATCACAAATGTATGGCAACATCAGCCACGAAACAGCTGAATTATTAAACCTTATTGCACATTATGGCGATGAGTGGCATCAAACAAATTCCTGGTAGTTATTTATTATGCGGAAATATTGTATTATAAAATGTAAATGGGTCATATTCTAATTTAAATACTTGAAATGATTAAATTCTGTATTGAAAACTGATCCTAATCTTCCTATGTTGCTAGCTATTTTTAAAATCTTTGGATAACATAATGTTACAAGAGAGGGGTAAATTGCTTGACCAAGCAGTGTCAAACCCTGGCGTGATTCTGCTAGAAGTCATAAGTTTACCCTAAATTTTCAAAGACTTCCATACAACTTCAGTTGTAAATTAAAAACCCCAACGTGTCCATTCTATACATAAATTTTACTCTAATCAATGCAAGACCACAGATCTCCCAACTTTCCAATTATCTATCAACCGCACATCTGCATGGTTTCTCTTCATCAACTTTTCGTACTGTCAGCAGTTCACGCCGTAGAAACTATACAACTATCCCCTAACATAGGAAACTCTTTTTACTACGCCACCTTAGGCCAGTCGAATCATGGTTTCGGGCCACATTACGCCAGTAAAACTGCATCACATTAGCCATCATGGCGGCATAAACGGTATCTGCCGAGTCCCTTCCTGTTTATTCCATTGTGTAATTTACCGCTCTCCTACCGTAAATACTGCCACTGCAGGCACACCACCAATGTACACTACTAGGTTTTAATAGGGACTATGGAATGACAGGTACACTCATGCGGTTCTGACCTGAATTCATCAAACGTAAACCATGGCATCATGGAAACTCACTAACACTTCACTCCGTGACGTTTGCTCTTAGTAATTGGCTAATTATTTCAGGCTAAGGAATATTTCCATTAGACCGAGTTCCAATAATCAAACAAATAGTCACAAAATTCTAAGAATTCCTTAAAACGGGCGCTGTAACAAAATGCACATACTCCAAATTTATTACAATAATATTCCCGCGCTAATAAAATATTTATGCGAGTCATTCAAATGTATTTACGTCTCAACTATTGCTTTGGCTTCGATAGTCTTGGAATTGGAAGAAATTGGTAAAATATTATCCTGAAACTTGGAATTGAATTCAAGACTGCGGAGATGCAGAGCAAACGCATTACGACTATGCCGTCCAGAATCTAATTATGATTCTTAATGTTGATGTAAAAGGGATTGTTTGCATCTTTTCGATGTTTTGACGTAGGCTGTTGGACGCAAAACATGCTGGTCTTAAATGGGTTTAGTAAAGTTATTTACTTTCCGTTACTTTAAGAATTGTAAAGAACATCATGTCAAATATTTGGTTTTGAGGAGAAAAACAGATTGACTCATTCGAACCAATTAAAGCTAATTATATTTGTGTCCATTTACGGGAAATGTTAATCTTGATGCATGTATTGATAGGCGGGGTGGGGGAGGAGTGTCAGTTGCAAAGAAATGAGTAAGACTCATAAAGAACAGAAGAGCTGGGTTGAGAATTTACCTTTATATTATAGGCCTGTCTTTCCTTGCGACAAGTAAGAATAGTGGAGTGCGCTTTATTTGCATCACTGAAGTCCCTGATAAGATATCCTCTTCTGTCCTGTGCTTGGTAAATGGACACCCACCCCAAAAATAATGCTCTCCAGTTTGTGAAATATAACTTTACTTTAGCATATAAGTTGTCGAGGGTACATGCTGTGGGTTGACTGCTCCTATTTCACATTCATCTGTAAAGGACATTTTGTTTTTCCAAAAAAGTAAAATAAATTTGCTATATTGTATTGCCAAATTCAGGAATTATGCTGATTAAAATAGTACACTGTTTTTAGGACAGTATTTAGTGAAGACAGTGCGAAGTTCGTCACTGCGAGGCTGCTCTCGGCACTTGGCTACCTTCAGAAACACGGGGTTGTACATGGAGATGTTAGACCGAGCAAAATATTTGTAAATAATCTGGGAAAGCCCCTGCTAGTAAGTGACTTTCAATTTTATATTTTATCTGAAGGATAAACAAATTATGACCAACCTTGATAATAAGCAGGTACATTATGTGTGTTGCTGTCTCTCCGTGCCACAAACAACTCCTACACTTTTTCAATATAGCATTTTCAAACGCGCTGATGCTATTAAGGGCATAAGTTGGCGAGTGTAGAAATATTAAATTTTGGTTCTTACCTTCACAATTATGAAAGGGGATAGTGTAGCAGACCTCAAATAGTTGTATTAATCGGCAGCAGAGAAAACTTCGGACAGGAATTTTCTTGGATATTTTCACCTTCTACCATTTTACCGTCATTTATGGTTGGCATGTCTTAAGCAAAATATAAATACAAGTAGAACGAATCAATGCTATAATGCTGTAAAAATATGTGTAAATTGATGATTTTAATAAACGATCAATTGTGAGTAAGGATGTCTGTATGGAAGAGAGAGAGAGAGAGAGAGAGAGAGAGAGAGAGAGAGCTCTATGTCAAATATGTGCTTTCTTTATGTAGGGTGGACTAGAGACCGTGACATGGCCCTCAAATAAAACTTTCGTCAGGAGGAGTCCAAAATCCATGAAGGTTGGGTTTGTGGCTCCTGAAGTGTTGATGGGGTTCAGGCCACAGCCGGCATCGGACATCTTCTCAGTGGGGTGTGTTGGATATTTCATGATCGCCGGCAGGTAAATCTTTGTTAACGATGATAACTTAAGGTGGTAGCGGTAGTGGTCATTGTTCTTGGTGCTGCTGCAAACGCGGCTGACGACCAAAACGATGTCGATGATGACCATAATCACGACAGTGAAATAAAGTGGTGAGTTGAAGTATTATCAATGGTAGTATCAGGAGTAGTAGAAAGAAATTATAAATTGGAATAATGGTAGCAGTCACAAGACCAACATGTTGTAGAAATCATAAAGGAACTACAGGTAATAATTAAATGTGACAGCAGGATTGGCAGTAGACGAAGAAGCAACACCAGTAAGAATATTAGTGGTTTTTCTCTTCTTCATTTGCTTGTAAACTATTTATCCCCTTTGCGGACCTATCGAGTATAATCCGATACTTATTCACGTGAAAAGAGCCCATCCTCAATCTACGAATTTGACTAAGTAAAACAGGATAATAAGTTAATACCCACAAACAATAATTTCATTTACAGTACCTGTCAATTAACATACTTATTTTTATTTTTCCTCGAAAGGTACTGGTTGATATCTTTCACTATTTGTTTCAGACGCCCATTTACAAAGCGCAATGAGCTCCTCAACAAGATGAAGGCTCCAGAATTACTCAACATTAAACTCTCACCAGCCGGCTTAGATTTCATCAGCGCTTGTTTGCAGTGAGTACCTGATATAATAATATTACAATCCAGAGTTTAACTTGACCGAGCGGTGTCAAACCCTGGCGCGATTCCGCTAGAAGTCATAAGTTTTCCCTAATTCCAAAGACCTCCATACAACTTCTGTTGTAAATTAGAAAGCCCAACGTGTCCATTCTATAAACCATTTTACTCTAATCAATACAAGACCACAGGTCTCACAGCTTTCCAGTTGTCTGCATGGTTTCTCTTCATCAACTTTCCGTACCGTCAGCAGTTCTCGCCGGAAAATTATACAACTCTCCCTAAGACAGGGAACTATTTTTACTACGCCACCTTAGGCCAGTCAAATCATGGTTTTAAGCCACATTTCGCCTGTAAAACTGCATCACATTTGCCACCATGGCAACATAAATGGCACCTGCCTACGACGGAAGAGTCCCTTTTCGTATATTCCATTGTATAATTTATCAGTCTTCAATCATAAATACTGCACCTGGAGCGACACAACCAATGTACACAACTAGATTTTAATAGGGACTATGGACGCTCATGCAGCTCTGACCTAAACCATGGCATCATGGAAACTCACTAACACTTCACTCCGTGACGTTTGCTCCTAGTAATTGGCTAATTATTTCGGGCTGAGGAATATTTCCATTGCACCGTGTTCCCATGATCAAACAAGAATTCCTTAAACCTGGCGCTATAACCAAATGCGCATATTCCAAATTGATTACAATAATATAAATCAGTCTCCACGACAGCCTGCATGAAGCCGTAAATATAACTCAAAATCCATAAAAGACAGACACACAGATTCATAAATAGGTGTAGATGCCATTGCAAATGAATAATACTTTGAAAATTGATAGATGACGAATAATACTAGTAATCCAAAATAAATATAAGAAATAATTATTAAAATGAATAATGAAAGTTTATTCTTCATGAAATAAGCTAATAAATTTTGATTTGTAATCACGCCCTTTGCTCCGTAACTTTTATCGCTATTCTAAAACGTACGAACCCTAAGTCTTTTAACATTAAGTATTCGTAGTATCAAAGTATAATGCAGGAAGGAAAATAAATAAATAAAGAGATAAAATATTTTTGCTATCTCCCCAGACTTGCTCCTTAAAATAGAACGTTCATCTGCAGTCTCGAATTCTTCTGTTTCATAAAAGCAGAGTTTGAAATAGGTTTCCTTTCCTTCATGTTACAGAAAGTCAACTGGAAGAAGATTCCATCTGGATAGAGGACTGAGATCTGTGCACCAAAACGAGTGAGTTTTCATTTAGTTTTTCAAGGAAACCATTGTAAATTTGCCCAATATCAACATATCGCTCCTCTATGCATCCGAGAAGTGAATTATACTGCAGAACCTTGCCTAATCGAACTTGATTCATCTTTTTTCGGTTTATCATTACACCTTGTAAATCCTTGGAGGATACAGATTTACTTTGATTAAAATCTTTTATCCAAACGCCTGTCGAGTCAAAGGTTTTTCTTGCCCTAGAGGAGTTTTGATACACGAGGTTGAAGTCTGTATCATTTAAGAAGAACCAGGACATACGCATGGGCGAAATTATGAAGTTTGCACGATTGATGAACGTACTCTAAGTCAAGAGAACATTTCTTCTCTGTGTGTAGCAAGAGAGCGTACTCTGTAAGTGAAGGTACCATTTCTTATCTGTGTGTAGCAAGAACGTATTGTCTGCATTATGAAAACTATGTTAACTATACAAGACCATCGTCGCAAAATCCGAAATGTTTTCTTTTAACCTCTGGCTGTCTGCGATGAGATACGATTTCCTTACTCAACTTGCCTACCCACTACTGCATGCCCGAGTAACATCTTCGCGAAACGCTGACCCAACATGACATTCCATACTGACTGATCCAGTTGGAGATTCGCTGCCAAACAAAGTTGGATATAAATCGATAAGAGGTCACTTTCCTTGATGCATATAAACTTGGCTCTTTATTCATGAGAAACGAAGAAATCTTGAGACGAGGTACTAACCTGAAGTGCAGACAAATTTAGTCTAGAGGCGTATCCAAATTATTATGGAAAGGTGAAAGGTATTTAAAACCGCTGCTTCTAATAAATTGGACAGATAATTCACGTTATCAACTGTTGAATCATTCTATGAATCAGTCCATCCGTCATTCCTTACTATTACGGCTGTACTTTTTGGAAACTTCAGAACGCAATGCAGACAAATATGCAATTTGGACGTGTCTTGGGGCAAACATGGGTTATAATCTAAAACTAGTCACGCTGATAGATTTTCTTTGTTTAATCAATAGTGCTTATGGATTTTGTATCTGTGCTATATTTTCATTCGAATCTGACCTATTGTCACCAAATCTGAACTTTCTAAACGGTCTGTGTTCAATTTGTTTCGCAGAAGAAAACTGGGTTACTGTGGCCTACTTCAAATAAATATGTGGCGGAAAATAAAACATATTACATATTAATAATATTCATAATGTTATCTTCCAGTCATCCATAATGACAAAAACAAAATCTTCATTATGGTCACAATCACCACCACCACAACCACCATTTCAAGGCAACTATCATCAGTAACATCGACTTCCTTTTCTTACTGTTGCTATGGGTTGTTTCTATTTTTCAGATGGTTCGCAGACATGGACATTGATGAAGATTCTCCAAGGTCCCCATTGATTAAAGCGGTAGGTTTTTCTTTTCTTAAACGAGTGCGGAATAATTCTGACCTGAACATACGATATAACCATAACATACACAGACAGCAAACTTTTTATTGGATTGTGAAAAGGTGAAAATGTTCCCAGTCTTGGGCCGTAAAGATCATATCTCATGCATACTACATACGTGTGATTAAGTGAAGTGTTGTGAAAATTTAGGAGCATAACATGCTGAAATTGTATTTAAGTTATATGCACATTTTGTCCTCTATCTACAGTTTGGTCATTTTGTG